>JABUQX010095215.1:0-17500 GCA_015478945.1 Trachelipus rathkii
TGGTTCGATGTACTTCGTTCATTCAGATTGGGTGTTTTAACCGTTTTCCCGCATTTATCGTAGAAACGCTTTCGCGTTTTCGTGCATACACTCATATATATATATATATATATATATATATATATATATATATATATATATATTTAATTTATAAATTAATCAATAAATAAATTATATTTACAATAAATTACACAAGTCTTACACTTATAATAACTTATAATAAATTACATTTCTTTATAGACTAACTAAGTTGATGGATGAGCTCATTCAAGCATTCAAAACTACAAATGGCTATAAAAAGAAAGCCACAGATCTTAAGCATTTCACCATATAGTGTAAGAGAAACATGCAAAATTTTTCAAACTAACACATACATGGTCCCAAAAAAAAACAAAAAATTGAAAAAACTATTTGGGATTATTCCTGAAATTACTTCTTTGTCTAAAGGTAAAGTTATAACTTTGGATATGAAAAAGTTTATTAGCGACTTTTATAAGTCTGATGAGATCAGTAGAATATGTCCTGGGAAAAAAGACTACAAGAGTGTAAAAAATTTAGAAACGGGTAAAAAAGAATTAATTCTGAGAAGGTTAGTATTAATTAATTTAAAAACAGCATATATTTTATTCAAGAATGATCCACAAATTGTGGTTGAGGTTTTTCAAGTTTTGCCAGCTTAAGGCCAAAAAACTGCATTTTAGCAGGATCAGCAGGTACACATTCAGTATGTGTGTGTGTGTATATATCACCAGAATGGCAAAACGGCAAATTTGTGCATTGGGAAATTTAAACTTGGATTGGAAATTGCTATTAGAGAAAAGTGTGTGTGGCACCGACAACAGGAATTGTATGATGCATAAATGCAAATCTTGACCCAAAGAAGGTGTTATTAAATTCTTAAATTCCATTGAATCACTTCGATTTCAAAAAACTTTTACATATAAACAGTGGGTTACAACTGACCGTTGTCATCTTCAAGAGAAAGCAGAAGAAACTGAAGGATTTATACAATCTATAGGCAATAACCTTTTCAAATTAACTCGCCACCATCACGTTGCTCAGATGCCGTCTAGTTTCTTGAAAAATTTAAAATTAAATTTTAAAGATGATGAAGTAATTGTCATAGGAGACTGCTTAAAACTACTCATTTATAGTGCAAGATGAGAAACAGGGATTCCACTGGGAAAATTCTCAATGCACAGTGTATCTCTTTGTCATTTATAAAAAGCCTAATCAGCAGGAAGAAGCCATAGCATCAAGTTTTTGTTTTTTAACGCCAGACACCAAACATAATACAGTAATGGTTTATACATTTTTAAGTAAACTAATTAAATTCTTAAAGGTTAGGTGGCTTAAAAAAGAAGAAAATACACTACTTAACTGATGGTTGTGCAGGACAATGCAAAAATAGATTTAATTTTATTAATATTTATTACCATACACAAGATTTTGGACTTGACTGTGAATGGCATTTCTTTGCCACTTCTCATGATAAAAGTGCATGTGATGGAATAGGAGGGACAGTAAAAAGGGCAACAGCAAGAGCCAGCCTGCAAAGAACTATTGAAAACAAATTTTATCATCAGAAGATATGTTCTTATTTTGTAGAGATCATCTAGGAACAAATATTAAATTTTTTCATATAAGTTGCGAAGAAATACAAGGAAAAAAAATTTTTTTAACGAAAGATTTAATGAAAGTATAACTATTTTAGGAACACAAAAATTCCATAAATTTGTACCCATGCCTGGTACAGGAAAAATGAAAGTTTTCGAATTATCAGATGATTCAGAACCGTACGAAGAAAGGAATATTTTAAAATTTGGGAATTTAACTCAAATCAGCGAAGCTTTTATAAACCCAAAATGTAATGATTTTATTGTTTGTTGTTATAATGATGAAAGGTGGATTGGGTCTGTTTTATCTTATGATGAGGAATTTCAGGATTATGAAATAAATTTCTTATATACAAACGGATATAAGAAATTTTATATGCATCAACAAAGACCTGATATCTGTCATGTTCCTAAAGACAACATATATGGAATCTTATCTACATCATATTTAAAGAGTGGCACCAGAAGGATTCAATATCAGTTTTCACAACAAGAACTTTTAAAGTATTTTAAAACCAATTAATTATATATATATATTAGCAATAATATAGGGTACCAGTATATATATATATATATATATATATATATATATATATATATATATATATATATATATATATATATATATATATATATATATATATATATATATATATATATATTATATATATATATATATAATGTTCAATGTTTGGCGAATCTTTCTTTTGATTATGAAAAGAAGCGCTAGTAACCTAGTCCTATTTTATTTTTTGTTTATAAAGACATTTTTAAAATTTTAATTGAATAATAAAAGAAAACTGTAACACTTCTAAGTTAGTCCTAAACACGTCACTGGTCACACAGTCACAAGACACGACACCATCTTTCACTAATTGAAAATGACTGATTGAAAAGAAGGGGAATCCAATCACATGACGTCGGAACTCGGAAGATACTCAATTGCATCATGGTTACGGACTTACAGTATGAGTTTCAGAAGCTAAATATATTTGAAAATTTAAATAATCAAATAGTTACAAAGATACTGTTATTTCTCTTTTTATTTAAATGATTTGTTTATTAAAAAATGAATATACTTTTATCGAAAATGCTTCAAAATTTTTAAAAAGCTTTAGCAAGATCTTAAATCGGTTAACTGCAAAATGCTGGCTAGCATTCTGGCAACACCATTAACAGCTCATACAGACCAAGAATAATAATCAGAGTAACATGCAAAAACATGTTTGAAATTAAAAAAAAAAATATATATATATATATATATATATATATATATATATATATATATATATATATATATATATATATAAATATCTCTCTTTCTCTCTCTGCTCTCCTCTATCATAAAATGGGGGAAAATCGGTCATGGAGGGGAAAACTGGTCACTTTATAATATTGTTAATCTCCTTTTTAATTAAAATATTTTTCAATTCGAGAAAGGTTTTTTAAGTAGCAAATAGAATATATTTTAACAATATATAAAAATTTAAGTAAATAACTTGCACCTACTAGTCAAAAAAATTTCCTGAAGTTGGAAAAAAAATTTTTTTTAAATTGCAAAAAAATTATAAGACCTGGTGAATCTCGTAGAATTAAGATATCACAATTTTGACTTAGATGCATATTGGGAAGTCTATTTTTAACATTTTTCCATGTAAAATTTAAAATATTAAGCTTATTTTAAAAGTTTTTTTTCAATTAATCGTCATAATTTAGGAGCGTTGAGGAAAAGTCGGTCAGTATAAACTTGTATAAAATGTCAATTTTTTTTAAAAAGTTTTCAATAATATTTTATTCTAATAATTTTATGTATGGTAGACTATAGACATTTGTTTAATGTTTCTATACATATCTTTCTTCTGTCTAGTGTAAGGAGAAAAAAAAGTTCACATGAAATGTGCATTACATAAAAAAAAAATAAAAAAAAAAAAAAAAAAAGGGTATTTGTTAAAAAGTGCAAATATGTGTGTATTATTATTATTATTATTATTATTATTATTATTATTATTATTGAAGTATTAAAAAAATTATTAAAATTGATTGTCATAATTTAAAATTATAATATTGTGAAAATTTTTTCAGTCTAAAAGTTCACGTGAAATGTGTGTACATAGGCCCATACTCGTAATAAAAAGTGCTTATTTTGTTAAAAAAAGTTGATATATTATTATTATTATTAGAAATTATTAAAATTATTGTCATAATTCTTTTTTTTCAATGCCTCTTGTATAAAAAAAAATGAAAATAAGATGGAAATTTTGTAAAAAAAAAATCAACATTTGCAAAATAATATATAACTTAGACTTGTGTTTTTTCTATCCAAATTAATTCTATAACATTATTAGACTCTATTTAACATTTAAATTATAATTATAATTAGTTTGGACAAACTTATTGATAATATTTAATGACGGGCTTTTTTTCCCTATGCCCACTGACTGGTTTTCCTGAATTCAGTTTTTGAAAATGGGTTTTCAAAAAAAAATTTTAAAATATTCTTTGAGATTTTTTATTATTTTCATTATTCTAAAACGTTAAGGACTCTCTTTTAAATGAAAAACTAATTAAATAAACGTTTTTAATTTAGATTTTTCATTAATTAAAAAAAAGAAACAAATTAATAAAATTTTCCCATTTCTGATTATGTATATACCATATATATATATATATGTATGTATGTATATGCTTAATATGTGTATATATATGCTCAATAATATGGTTTGTTTCTGCTGAAAGATTGAGGATCGATGAGATTTTTTGAGTTGGACTTAGCTTTGCCCTTCAATCTGGCTGCATATGTATGTATGTATGTATGTAATGGCATATATATATATATATATATATATATATATATATATATATATCACCCTTCTTTACAAGCCTTGTCAGAATTTTCAAATATTAAGAAAATCGTGCTACGCGTCTTGTAAAATCACCCTAGGGCTTCATGGGACTGGGAGAGACCCTCACTGTGGTATCTTATCAATGTAGGATTCATCCCTTGGCCCAAGTGGGCCACAACCATATCCTCTCAAAAAACCCGGAATTCACTCCTATTATGCACCTCCTTCTGGCCTTCTGCTAAACCACATTCCTCTCCTTCAGGCATTTCTTTACTGTTCGATCCACTTTTTTCTTTTGGCCTTCCAGTCAATCCCGATTCCCAGCATACTCCACCCACTATATATCGCCTTAACCAAATGACTATCATCCATTTCAGATTTCCATTCCATTCCCCCTCCATTCCCATTCTTTTCCTTCCTCTTTCCTATATATATATATATATATATATATATATATATATATATATATATATATATATATGCTCATATAATAATAATATATATATATGCTCATATGTAATCCCATCAAACTGAGAAATTTCTAATGAGACTCCATACTCAAATAAAGATCCTCTCCACTGCATGGCTAGTTGTAATCTGTAAATGTTTATATTTCTTTAGTCTTTCTCACTCATATATATATATATATATATATATATATATATATATATATATATCTTTCTCAAAAGAACATCTTGAGGTGTGCTTACCCAAATGGATTTGACAACTGATGATGCATATATTTGTTTAATATTTTAAAATTATGGGGAATTTATTTTTATTCATTTTTCTATATAAATAACATATTAAGCTAAAGTGACATTATGATGCTATTATAAAGGGAAGCTTATTTGGATGGGACACATAAGCTTTTTTTTATACTCCTCATATATATATATATATATATATATAAATATATATATATATTTCTCATATATAAATTTTTGTTTCTATTACTATATATATATATATATATATATATATATATATATATATTAAGGGATATTACCGGAACCAAATTTTGGTTCCGGCGGAACTTTTCGACTTCAGCCACACCTTACATATTCTACTTAAAACTTGTCTAACAACAAGTGGAGTCTCTCTAGAAGTATCTGGCATCTTGTCATATCCATACTGTGAGCTCTTAGTTCTGTTAGGCTACGTACACATGATGGCGTTGTAACGCGCGTAACAACGCGCGCTACGAAAACCCAGCGGGTACACATGCTGGCGTTGACGGCGCGTTGATCTCCAGTATAGCCATGGAAGTTGAAGAGGCAGCATGTCTTTGGATGTAACAATTTACAATGTTGTGTTATCTTGATCAAATAAATTATTATTAAATAAAGTTAGCACTTACCAAGAAGTTTCTTCTGTTCCTCTGTAGAATCCTCTCCAGAAAATATTTCTACCAATTGCTGCCAAGATGATCTTTTTAACACTGTTCTTGTACTCTGCACTTTCCATGTCCCATGTAGCACGGCGACTTTTAACTTCTTCAATGAAGTGCTCGGTATCAAACAAACTTTCACCCATGATCAAAAAACCTCAAAGTAGTTCATTGCACAGTAGCGCGCGCTATACTGACAACATGTGTACAGTCCAGTTCCAAATAAAAGAACTCGAGGCGCCCTGCTAGCGCGCGCTTCACGAGGAACCTTCTAGACGCGCGCTGCTTCGCGCGTTGAAGACAGAGCGCGCGCTGCATGTGTACGCCGTCTGTGGTCATCATATAGTATGCCGTGATGGACAGCGCGCGTTGCAACGCCATCATGTGTACATAGCCAAAGCCAAAATTTAGATAAGCAGATCAATAAATTTATTAAGTAAAAAAGGAATATCCTATATAAAGTTCTACGGGTCTTCAAAGTTTAAAAAGCTTTTTTCAGAAGCTGGTAACGTGTTTGAGGATAAGAGATGACGTTTAACTCCACAACAAGGAGAGCAACTTATTTTCCTACACCACAACATTTCAAAATTCAAATAAGTTCAATTTTAAATAAGAAAATTAAAACTAATCTTGTTTTAAAATTTTTTTAAATTTTTGCTTAAACAGTATATTTTGTTTTGTAGTAGTTTCTACTTTAAAGTTAATTTCTTTTAATAATAATAATAATAATAATAATAATAATAATAATAATAATAATAATAATAATAATAATAATAATAATAATAATAATAATAATCTGTACAAATTTTATTTATCCCCAGGTCTAGATTCTAGAGCAGGATTGGCACAAAAAAAAATCAAATATTTAAATCAACTGATTCTTTTACGTTTTTTTTTTATTATTAAAAAATAATTTTTATTTTTTTATTTTTTAGGCCACTTTTTTTTTCTAAATTAATAATTAATCCTAGCTATTACCTAATTAATGATAAGTATATATATTTCATCTACATAATAAGTAAATTCATCAATGTTGTTTCAAGTCATTTTTAATAAAGAAATAAATAAAATTAGAGTATTCAGATATTATACAGTATATAAAAAAAAATATATATATATATATATATATATATATATATATATATATATATATATATATATATATATATATATATATATATATATATATATATATATATATATATATATATATATATATATATATATATATATATATATATATATATATATACAAGAAACGTACATAAAAACCGTTACCTATATAAAAAAAATAATTATTAATAAAGAATATTTGACTAACTACGACCGTACACGACGGTAATCACAACAATGTGGAGTATCATACAGATCATGTCAACGCATCCTTCATGGCTTAAAATGAAACCCTACCGTGTGAGTGTTGTTCATGAAATAAAAGAAGCGGATAAGTGTAAGCGTAAAACTTACTTTAATTGATTGCTAGAGAATGTTGCTCGGGGAAATGTTGATTTGTTTCTCTTCTTTTCAACGGATGAAGCTTGGTTTCATCAGTCGGGTTAAGTTAATTCCCAAAACTGTCGACACTGGGCTACAGAGAACCCACACGAGTCCCTGCAAGTGCCATTACACGATTTAAAAATTGGTGTTTGGTGTTCTCTTTCTGGTAACAGAATAATCGGTCCAATATTCTTAAATGAAACTGTGAATACCAATGTTTACCTACAGGTCTATAGTGATTTCTCTGCACAATTAACTCCAAACGAAAAGCGTTATGCCTATTTCCAGCAAGATGGGGACACCTGCCATACGTCGGTCATTGACTACCATACATACCGTTTTTACAGAGGAAAGGACCATCAGCATGGGTTTGTGGCCTCCTGGGTCTCCGAACCTCTCACCATGTGACTATTTCCTGTGGGGTTTCTAAAATCTAGAGTCTACCACAACAATCCCAGAACAATTGACACATTGAAAAACAAGAGATTTCCAACATCCCACAACGTGTATTGAAATGTTTTCAATAACATTTAAACGTGCAGAACTTTGCTTTGTTCTTGACGGAGAACATTTCGAACAAACTTTAAATCTCCTGCTCTGTTAATTAAACTGTAGGTAAAAGTGTCCTATTATTGTCCTATTGCTATACTACTATTTGGATTAGACCTGACGTACGTACGTAGGTCGGTAGATTTATTATTGATATTCCTTTTTTCGTAGATGGGGCCGGTTTTATGTGCACCACTCTGTATATGTATGTATATATATATATATATATATATATATATATATCTGCCTGCTCTCTCTCTCTCTCCTATATATATATATATAAAATACTAATATATATATATATATATATATATATATATATATATATATATATATATATATATATATATTTTTTTTATATATATATATCTATATATATATATATATATATATATATATATATAATTTAAATAATTTAACTAAATAATTAAATTTACTAAACTTATTATTAATTAAGGATTATTAATAATTTTATAAAAATAATTAAAAAACAATTGTTTCTAAAAAATTAAAAAAAATAAAAAAAATCTCAAAAAACCCCAACCCATTCTAGAGTATTAAACTACCGGTTTCATATTTAAAGTGAGTCATTTTATCATTTCCCCTCCATTATCCATTTCCTTTATCCCATTTCGTTGTTCATTATCAACACTCCTCTCTCTCTCTCTCTCTCTCTCTCTCTCTCTCTCTCTCTCTCTTTCTCTCTCTCTTTCTCTCTCTTTCTCTCTCTATATATATATATATATATATACTCACTCTCTCTTTCTCTCTCTCACTATATTTACATATATATATATATAATTTAAATTAATTTCTTAAAATGAATCTACGTTTTCTTATTAATAATTGATGCATGCATGTTATGTGTTGTATTTGTGTGATTGTGATAAGAGTGCATGTTAATGAGTGTTCGGGTTGTATCATGAAAGCCGAGAATGCATTGTTGAGGATGTATTTTGCAAGGGTGAATGAAAACATGACTGCACTTGGTGAATTGGTGATTGGGTTAAAAGAAGAAAATTTAGAAATATTAGCCATTACAGATGTAGTTGAGACTAAGAAGTAAGAACTTGCCTAGGCAGGAAGCAGGGAGTGGGTGGGGCTACAGGGAAATAAAATAAGAATAGTTAGATATGTTGAAAATACATGGTATATCACACTTCTTGCTATTTAAATTTATTTGCTACTTATCAACCATAACAATAAATTAATAATAAGAAGCTGGACCTTCATACAATCCTAAAGATTTACAAAACGTGTTTTTTTTAATATCTCTTTCTCTGTAGTTATTTCAAACAATTAGTACAGTCATTAAAGGTGTACCATAATTTCAGATATTATTCAAGTTTTGATTCAAGGCAAAATTTTGAATTACAGCTTAAACATGAATTTTTACAGTTTTTAAAATTAAGAATTCATTACATCTATTCATTCCCAAACAACAATATAGATAATATTTAGAATAAATAGATAAGAGACTTGTTAACTATTTTGCAGATAAAAGGAAAAAAGATACTACTATAAAAATGTCTACAATACCTAACCATAACCATTAACTCTTAATAAATTCATATTGCTATTTTTATTTTTTTTTTATTACCTACGATTTGGTCTTTGGGGCCAAGGATTTAATTCTTTGTTTTGGGACGGATATTTGTGGATTTTTTTTTAAATTACGAAGATAACTAATTTACCTAGTCTTTAAAGCTGCAATTTTTCTAAAACCTTTAATACCATTGTGAAACCATTGACAAAATCTCGTCAAATCTTTGTTAAACCATTGGCAAACTAATGTGAAACCGTTGCCAAACCATTATTTTATCAAAGTAAACTTGTGCTTCCTCAACAATTTTTTTCTAAGTAAACTTGTGCTTCCTCAACAATTTTTTTTTCTAAGTAAACTTGTGCTTCCTCAACAATTTTTTTTTCTAAGTAAACTTGTGCTTCCTCAACAATTTTTTTTTCTAAGTAAACTTGTGCTTCCTCAACAATTTTTTTTTCTAAGTAAACTTGTGCTTCCTCAACAATTTTTTTTTCTAAGTAAACTTGTGCTTCCTCAACAATTTTTTTTTCTAAGTAAACTTGTGCTTCCTCAACAATTTTTTTTTCTAAGTAAACTTGTGCTTCCTCAATTTTTTTTCTAAGTAAACTTGTGCTTCCTCAACAATTTTTTTTTCTAAGTAAACTTGTGCTTCCTCAACAATTTTTTTCTAAGTAAACTTGTGCTTCCTCAACAATTTTTTTTCTAAGTAAACTTGTGCTTCCTCAACAATTTTTTTCTAAGTAAACTTGTGCTTACTCAACAATTTTTTTCTAAGTAAACTTGTGCTTCCTCAACAATTTTTTTTTTATGAAACCTACTTCCTCAACAATTTTTTTTTCTAAGTAAACTTGTGCTTCCTCAACAATTTTTTTTTCTAAGTAAACTTGTGCTTCCTCAACAATTTTTTTTTCTAAGTAAACTTGTGCTTCCTCAACAATTTTTTTCTAAGTAAACTTGTGCTTCCTCAACAATTTTTTTTTCTAAGTAAACTTGTGCTTCCTCAGCAATTTTTTTTAAGTAAACTTGTGCTTCCTCAACAATTTTTTTTCTAAGTAAACTTGTGACATGTGCTTCCTCAACAATTTTTTTTCTAAGTAAACTTGCTCAAACTTTGGAACAGTATTCTTTAACAGCAAAAAGTATATCTATTGAGGAGCTTATTCATTAACTCAAAAATTCAAATAAATAATAATACTGCAATTATGCAGTCCACCAGGTTGTTTTTATGTATTTCTAGATTCCAACCAGTGTGAATACAATTTCAATTTGCTAATTACAACAACAATCAAATTCATGTCTTTGCCGACAAATTTCAGCCATTTTCCCATCAAGGCAAAAGTAAAATCCTTATTTGGGTTTGCAGATTTCATTATCTTAAATTTTAGGCTATTGAAATTCCCTTGTCACTTCAACAAAACACAAAAGTTTGTCCCATTAAATTACACTTTAATAAACCCTCAACATTCCAAGTGTAAAGAAATTTAGAATTCTCTGAATACTTAGTATTTAGCAAACCATAGTTTAAGTTTAAATCCCTCATTTAAATAAATTACATAGATTACCAAAAGAGTTGGCCTAGTACATAACCCTATACACTGTATTCTGGAGCTTAACCATTTTGTATATACATTCATACCTCAGTTTACCAGACTAAAAGGGGGAGCATTGATCCGATAAATTTTTTAATTGATTAAAAAATAGTGTTATTTCACAATGATTCTTACACTTTTAGTTTCAATTTTACATAGTCTTTTATACTTGTTAAGTAATATTTAAAATTCATTTGACCAATTCTAGCAAAAAAATAAGAATTTTATCGTAACATTATGAAATTTGTAAAAGATTGATTGTTTCAATAATTTTAACTTGTGCTAAGCACAAGCATAGGATTTGACTCTGATATATATATACAGGGTTCACTCTGAAATTTTGAATTTGATTTCCCTGACTTTCCTTGACCAAATTCGCAATTTTTCCCTGACGCGCATGTTCCGTCATACTTTTTGGCGTATAAAATATCTATTAAATATTATTGCAGCCTATTTACTCAGTTCATACATTAAAATTATTGAAAATTTACTTTAGAAACTGTACATCATCATGGATGAATTTAAAAGAATTTTATTTTTTTAGTAATCAGCCTATACCTTCCTCATAGCCGTCCAACGCACCCCTTTTTTATTTTTTCCAAAAGTAAACAGTTTTATTCATACAAAAAGGAAATAAATTAAAAGCTTACATTAATGGACTAGGTGACTAACGTCCACTGTGGTCACAAAAGTTCTAAATGGGGAGATTTAGGTTAACTTTTTCTTCTCAAGCATCTGAAATTTTGATTTTATAGCGTCTTCTTCTGTCAAAGCTTTCAGTTTTAACATCTTTCTCTGCTCTTCAAGTTTATAGATCTGTATTTGAAGGTCTTTTTAGCTTCTGTATTGGCAGTGTCTCTTCTTGGTTTTCTGTTCCTAGATGATCTTCTCACTCTGTCTCGGCAGTGTTTCTTCGTGGTTTTCTGTTATTAGTAGGAATTTTATGAATACTTTAATGAGATCTTATAGCATTGTTCACTGTTCTTTGAGAAATCAGACTATGTTCGTTCAGATTCTCCACTAAAATTGCCTAATTTATACAGAAAACGCTCCTTCCACTGTCGCATTTCAAGGCGAAAATATCAGTCCTAATTTAATATTTGCCACAATTCCACATACATTGATTCCCAGGTACTATAGAAGAAAAACTAATCAAGTCTCTTAGAAAGAAAATCACCATCCAAAAATATTTTGAAATTTTAATTCAAGTAGAAATGAGCTTCACTGCAAAGTAGAGTGTATTGTGCTTTTGCTTTCTAGAAATATAGGGAAAGTCCATGGTTAATCCCATATTTACATTTCATCGGACCCCATTTTAAAATTTGAAGCTACCGCACTACCTGGAAACATTAGTATTAAATGTTTCCCCTATATTGCAAACGAGTTTTAAAGCATTTTATCATCCACCACTTTAATTCCCATACTATTTAAGATTTATTACATTACTTTCATCATTCGGTTAAAATTTATTGATAAACTGATTTTGGTTAGTTATTAATGAACAACGTCAGGGTGCATTTACATCGGTTGAGTAAATGATTAGAGTTGAAGGAATGGCATAACTTTTCAGTGCACACAATTCTTTCACTAATATTTGTATTATAAGAACGTAATGAAAAAGTTTTTCAATGATGGTTGGTCTGCTGAGTTTTGATTGTAATTGAAATGAGTTTCCATTCTTGAATGTGAAACTTCGGCTTGGCGGCCCATGTTAGATAGATCAAAGTTCTTGTTTACATACTTTACATTATGCCTTGGAACTATCAGGTCCTTTACCCAACAACCTGATAAACTGTGGATTCAGTTTGACGTCAACCAACTGGTCCGTTTAAGTTATTTTTTTGTTTGAAATCATTTTATAATAAATAATAAATACCTTCAACTGCAAAAAAAATCCAAATCACTTCTCAAACCTCAAAAAAAAAAAACAACCTTAAATATAAATCCTAAAAAGAAAAAGATATAAACAGATTAAATCATAGTCACACAGTCTAAAACACATCCCATATACCAATCACCTTCAATCGAAAGGATGAACTTGGGAACAACCTCTACGAACAGAATAGAAAGAATAGTAGGTAATAGGGAACTAAAAATAGAAAGAAACGAGGATAGAAGTATATTTATGGAATGTCATTCCTCGCCCAAACTTTTTCCATTCACTTATCAAATACATCACTTATTCCACAATTATACGTCCGGAAAAAAGAAATATATCAAAAATATGCAACTTTGTCCATGGATCATTCTTCATATGTTTTTGAAATTTTAAAAAATTTCCCTGACTTTTTTGGATTTTCCCTGACTTCCCTAACTTTCAGCATATCTTAAAACGTTTTCCTGACTTTCCCCTGACCAATTTTTTTTTTCCTGACTTTCCAGAAAGTGTGAACCCTTGTTATATATTATATATATAATTATAATATTATTATATATATATTATATATATAAATATATATATATAGATATATAATATATATAGTATACTATATATACTATATACCATATATATATATATATATATATACATATATGTTATATATATATATACATATAATATTATTATATATCATATATATTTATATATATATATAATATATATATATAGTAATTTTATATATATTATATATATATATATATATATATATATTAATATTTATATACTATAATATAATATATTAGGGATGGGCCGGATAGTGAATTAGCCGTATAGCCGGAACGGATATCCGGCTGGAAGTTAAAACCGAATACCGGATATCCGGCAGTCTGTTTATTATAACCGATATATATATATATATATATATATTATATATATATATAATATATATATATATATATATATATATATATATATATATATATAATATATATTATATAATATAGGGTGTCTCACGAGTTTTGTTACAGCGGTGTATCACCGTAAGGGATGTTTAAAGTATGAAAATGTGTAGGAATATAAGTTCGATTGTTTAATTCATTAAGGAGATGAGATATGTTACGTTGGTGTGTCTGCGCACGCGCAATATGAAAACTGCGCACAAACATGCGATGGTCGAATGGGAAATGATATATTTTTTATGTCTTCTGTGAATGCACATGAAAAATATGAGTGGGCTTCTTCCTCTAGGCATTTTTTGATCTCGGTTGTTCGTTTCCAACGCAATGTCACCATTTACGCGTCAATGTTACCAGCAATAGTTTTAAACGTGAATGTGAACAGGTTGAAGAAAACAATGGTATTCAAGACAGCCCATAATATCGATACATGTAATGTATAACGTTGGTAATAGTATCATAACAAATTTACACCTAAACTTATCCACAGCATGCAAGAAAGGAGAAAAACGTCCGGTCGTTTCAACTTGTACATACAGTTTTTACAAATGTTGTTCGAAGACGCTTCCATCCACGTGAATACATGCCTCCTCTGGCGCCAAGTTTCATTGCATGCCAATGACAGTGATGCCGGGTTGATTCACCTATCATGTGTTGGTTATTCGACGGCGAAGATCATCGGCGAGGTTACTGTCATTAAACCGAGCGTACACAGTATGTTTGAGATCCCCCACAGAAAGTAGTCCCAGTCGGTGTTAAATCAGGTGAAACGCGCCAGGCCCAATGGAAATGGACAGATCTTCCGATCCAATCTTCCAAAAAGGTTCTGTCGGGGTACAGGTCATCAACTAAGCTGCATTATGTGCTGGCACCCATCAATGTTGGTAATATATTCTTCGTTGTGTTCTTAAGGTATATCACTCAGGAGGTCAACAAGGACGGTCCTGCAGGAAATTGAGGTAACGCTGGTACTGTCCAAAAATTTCCCTCGAGTAAGTAGGCCGATACATCCTACTTTGAGTTATACACACCAAACGTTGAACTGAAGTATGAGACCCGTGATGGCTTAGTGAATGTTATATTGGGGTTTTGTTTCCGCCCAATGTCTGAAGTTCCAACCTGCTATACATACCGTTATTTGGTAAAGCGAGATTCCATCAGTCCCAAAAGATATTTTCCAATAAGTCCGGCACATCCATTAGAAGGCAATCAATTACAGCCAGGAATCCCAGCCGCCCTTTTTTGGTCTCCACGATGCAAACCATGCACAATGTATGGCTTATATGGATACATGTTGTATGAAACACGAATCCGTATCCGTCGAATGGTTTCCTTCGATATTCCCAGGACCGAACTAGCCTGCCGTTGAGGACGTTGGATTTTCAAGGGTGTATAGCAGAACGTCCAGTTCGACGTCAAATGTACGGACACGACCCCCCTCCCCTATGTGATGAGGGGTTTGAACTATCGACCCTGTAACCTTGAAACCATCTGTAAACTCTATGGAATGCCCATGTGGCTCGGCGGTCGTCGATGTGGATAACGATGTCCATATTCTGCAGCCAGCTCTGCGAGCATTCCTGTTTTTGCGTAATGTACACCTCCGACATGTCACGCTTTTCGTCCAGCGTATACTGGTCACGTGCATTTTCCAAATGTATGGCTCTGACTAAAAAACCACTCTGAAGTTATACGTTTCACTACACTTTTTTTTACCCATAATTTGTAGGTTATGACATAACTCCATTATGATAGCTGTTTAGTTTTGGTTTGTACACATTCACAAAGCCGTATTTATTAGGCCTACATATCAGTGTATCTAAAAGTTTATGCATTAGGTATTTTAATTTAATTCCTTTGTTTGCTGTATCGATATTTTTAAAATACTATTGGATATGCCTATTGTATTTAACCTACTTATTTCATTTGAACGTTTCGATGCTTTTGTAGGCACAATATGTCTATCAGAGGACGTCTAGTGTGTGTGAGATGGGTAAATTTGCGTGAAACTAACAACCGTATTAAATAATGTCGAAAGGAAGAGCCCACCTTCTCATTTTTTATGTGCATTTTCACAGAAGCCATAAAAAAATATCATCCCATTCGACAACATTCGCATGTTTGTGCGCGTTTTCGTATTGCGCGTGCGCAGACACCAATGTAACATATCCCATCCTCCTTATGAATTAAATAATCCGAACTTTATTCTTACACATTTTCATACTTAAACCTCCCGTACGGTGATACACCGCTGTAACATAACTTGTGAGACACCATATATATATATACGTAAATATATATATATATATATAATAATATATATTATAATATTTACTTATATATATATATATATATAATAAGTATATATATATATATTATATATAATTATATTATATATATATAATTAATAATATATATATATAATATAATCTATATATATAATAACAATATATATTATATATAATATATATATATATATATAGTATATATTATATATATATATATAGTTATATATATATATATATACTTTATATATATAATATAGTATCAGCCATGCAATTTAAGTTCGCAATTCCGGAATACCAAAAATAAATTGCGTAATTGCGATTGTATAATTTGAAAATGTTTGCGGAATTGCAGTTAGCCGAATGCCTATATCATTCCGACAATTTTAATTCCGCAATTTCCGTAATTAGAGGACTACCAAAAAAAAATTGTGGAATTTCAGTGGAATGGCAAAATTTATAGTCCACAAATTTTTTACACGTTGCGCATCTTTTGTACCTCTTGGCAGCAACATATTACCGAAAATTGGTATTTTTTGCAATTCGTTACTTTTATTACAAGTTTTTGTAAATGAAAGTAATAATTAACAAAAAACTTGAAAGGCTTAAAATGCATGAATAAAAGTTTGATATCAATTTTTTTATTTTTCTTTTCTTTTTACCCCAAATTTTTTACGTTATTTTAATTTTAATGAATATACGTTTATGAATCCGTGTCGCCACAAATTTCACAATAAAATGTGTTGTACAGTAACATAAATGAGGAATATAATAACAAAGACACTGGTACCCAACATTGAAAGTCTAAACAGTATAATATATATTATATATATATTATATATATATATTATATATATATATATATATAATATATATATATATAGTACTATATATATATATTATATATATATATATTATAAATATATATATATAATTTTTAAAAATATTTTAATAACATTTCCACCCAACGAAGGAAGAACCTACTAGGGAAATAATTATCCGGTTATCCGGCAGGATAACAATGATATCCGGCCGATAGGCCGGATACCGGATAGTTGCCGGATATCCGGCCCATCCCTAATATATATATATATAATATTATAATCTATATATATTATATATATATTATATAATATATATACTATATATATATACTATATAATATAATATATATATATATATATATATATATATATATAAACTCTGACCAGAATTTGGCAATAGATTGGATGAACTGTTCATCAATTTTTGCTCTTGCCAGCTTGTCAATTATTCCAAGATTCAAATTAATTATTAACAAGTTTATATAATAACATGTCTTTTAACTTTAAATGAACAAAAACAGCCTATCTA
>JABUQX010095215.1:22500-25262 GCA_015478945.1 Trachelipus rathkii
AAAAGGAAAAGGGTAAAGTTTGAAAGACATGTGTGGACTAAATCCCAGCAGGAGATCCTAAGAAAGATGTTTTTGTCCAATATTTTGAAAAGAACAACTCCTGGGAAAGCCGAAATTTTGTTTTTCTCAGAAAAAATATCCTGATTTCTTGCAACTTAGCTGGGGAAAAATTAAGCAAGCATAGCATATGAAAAAGTCAATAATGCCCAAGAAAGAGAAGCAAACAATTATAAAACAAATGGAGTTAGGTTGGAGGTTGGACTGATGATGTATCAAGAAACGCCTTAAAAACACTGCAAGAAGCAAAATGGAACAGACCTAGTGTTCTGCCAGTTGCAGAAGATATCATAAAACTACAGAAGTATCTAAAGTCGAACATGGATAAAGTAAAGGTAGAAATTGAAGAGAATCCAACAAAAGAAAATTGGAAAAACTTATCCAAAACTTAGCTTAACTTTTGTAATACTTTTTAATCGCAAGCGATCTGGTGAAGCTTCAAAAATTCATCTTTCTACATACTTGAAAAAGAATCAGTCAAGTAGTAACTCGGATTTGATGAAATCATTGACTCCCATGGAAAAAGAGCTGTTCAAAGACTTTTCTAGGGTCGAAATTAGGGGGAAACGAGGGAGAAAAGTACCAGTTATATTTACCATTTATTTGTAAAGGGGTGTGCTAGGTGTGAGAAGAAGTGAGGAATGAACTTATTAGAGAGTGGTGTGGTGTGGTGTGAAGAAATGGAGTGAATGGCGGGGGATTGTGAGGGGGTATGGTTGTGGCCCACTTGGGCCAGGGATGAACCCCCTACACTTGACGATCTACCATAGTGAGGTTCCGTCGCGGTCCTATGAAGCTCTCGGGTGGATTTTCTGTCTGTGGACGAGTTTTCAATTAATTAATGGTACAGAGGGGCTGTAAGGCTGGGCTTTCTTTTCGACTTATGTCATGTTCTTCTACTGCTTTTCTTTTCCGATGCTCGTTACGCACCTTACTCCCATTCTTGGGAAAATAGAAGGCAGATAAAGAAAGAAAGAAAGATTTGTAAAGTTATAGATTTAAAAATTGTAAGAGATGAAGTTGGGTGAATAAAGAAAACGAGTATCTTTTTTGCTCATCCTTTTGATGGGGCAGAAACTTGCAACTGCTTCGGATATTGATGTTTAAGTTTCTTGGACGAAATCTATGTTGTCATCTTCAGTGTATTGGACACTCGCTGCATATTGTCCCTGAAACTGTAATAATATTTCAGTGAAAAATTTCAATTGTCATTTTAATTTTTTTTAGATACTATGAATTATTTATAATAATCGCATATATATATATATATATATATAATATATATATATATATTATATATATATAATATATATATTATATATATAATATATATATATATATATATCAATCCTTTTTTTCCCAAGACTGGGGGTAAGGTGCGTGACTGCATCTCGGAAAAGAGAAAGTAGTGGAAGAACTTGACAAGTCGAATGAAAGCCCAGCCTTACCGCCCTCTATATACCTATTAGTGAGAACTCGCACGTCAAAATCTCACCCAAGGAGCTTCACGAGACGCGACGGATCCTCACTATGGCATATCGTCCAGTGTAGGGTTCATCCCTTGGCCCATTTGGGCCACAACCATACCCCCAAAACAAAACCCCGCCTTCACTCCTATTATGCACCTTTATTCTCGGCCTCTGCCAAACTCAAAATTCCTCCTTCAGACATTCTTTACTGACTCAATCCACTTTTTTCTTCGTCTCCCAGCCAGTCGATTCCACACACTCACCACTATATCATCCGCTTAACCAACCGTACTGTCATTCATGACTTTCTACAATGACCAAACCATCTCAACGACTTTCATTTATTCTCTCATCATTTAGCCCTTTCTTCACACCACATAATCTCTAATACAATTCATTCCTCATTTTATCAATTTCTTTCATACCTTACAGCGCCCCTAAGATTGTCCATCGAACACATTGAACTTTAGATCTATAACCTCTTTTTCCAGACCATAGTCCTCACTACTTATCATTAACAAAGGTAACACATACCCCTATGTAAAAACCCTAACGCACTCAAAGACTTAGTTCCCCTTTACATCCACAACGATTTAATTGACCACCAACCTTCCTGCCATTCAACAACTTTCCTACTATCACTCTGCATCATCTGTTCCTTTCTCATCCAACACATACCTTAAATATTTAAACTCGGACACTTGTTCCAGCTGCTCACGCATCTAACATAACTTCATCACTAGAGACTGTCCTCACTCCAACCAAACCTTAACTCTATCTACGTTTAACTTTCAAACTCCTCTTTTGACACGCCTGCAAATCTCTCTACGCAATCCTCCTCAAACTCTCTTCGATTCCACCCCATAAACCAAATCATCCGTATATATATTTATATATATATATATATATATATATATATATATATATATTATATATATATATATATATTATATATATATATATATATATATATATTATAATCCATGTGGTGTGGTAGAGAATTTTAACACAAGTACATCTTGTGTCGTAAGAGGAGATTAAGAGGACAATGTTAGCTGTGTTCAGGTCCTACTACCACCTATTTGTAACCTAAAAATGCTCGTGCATGCTTAGGATTTCTGATGCATATTTGCTATACCTACCCTAAGTTAAGGGGGTAAAGGGGCAGTTATGATTATAAATTATTATATATTATAAATTTAATTGCAATAACAGCAGCATAATGAGAGTGATGCA
>JABUQX010095216.1:0-7500 GCA_015478945.1 Trachelipus rathkii
GCCGAAGAGTTGGCTTGTCAGTTGAGAGTTAGCACAGAACATGCAGTGAATAAGAGGTAGGAAGGTAGATTTTACAGAAGTTGTTGGAGATGTTTTTGGCAAGAGGCAGAAAGTGATTTATCAGTAGGAGAAGCCAAGGAGGTTTAGCGCACTGTTCGTTTGATGAAGTCCGCTTTGCTCGTCGAAGAGTAATCCTGCAACGATTTCTAGTGAATGAAAAATTAAGCAAGAAGTGTAGGAGAACGAGAATTTTTTCCACCCCGATAGCGCATTGTCTAGCCTGAATGGCCAGAGAGCAATTACGATCGAACAAATTTTGGCGAGAGAAAGATTTAGTTGAAGAAGGAATGAACCTGCTCAATCGCCATCAACGTTCAGCTCCCACCTTGTTCGGCAGAAGCGAAGCGTCTCCCCAACACACCCCTATTTCGTGTCTTGGATGCCCGATCCTGTTCTCGCGCCCTGCAGAGGAAAAGCGTCATTCCAATTATGTTAGCGTAGAAGCAGCGCAAAGCCCACCACCCGGTCAAAGTGCCAGAAAGAACGCACAGGGCAGGATGGAGCTGTTGGAGAGAAAGTATAAATTAAGAGATATAGGTTGTGGTCAGATTTACGAATAGGAGCGAAGGTGGTGTATTTTTATAGAGAGAAGGACTGTGGTGAAACATAGGTGAGTGTTTCAGAATTGGTTAGGACGATCCGGAATGTGTGTTGGTTCTTTATTTAGTTATTGTCCCAGATCGTTGAGAATGCTAATGATTCGGCTTTCCCCCCAAATCAGTATGAGAGGAAACCAACCATTCAGTGTTGTGTACATTGGAATCCTAAATAGAGGAGCTCAGTATTTGGGATGAGAAGATTATAACGTCTCGTGCGAAGATAGTAAGATATTCAAAAAGGGCGTGAAAATCTTTTCTGTTAGGAGAACAGTAGCAGAAGCACAATTATTGTAGTAGAAGGAAAAAGATTTTTAAGCACAGAACATCGAAATTAGGTGATTCGAGATTCACGGACGTGTTACAGGAGTGTTTATGTTAACATAGGCCCTACTCCACCTTTAGACGGAAATTATGAAAAGTTATAGTTGGATACTTTTAAACGAGTTAGAGGATGAATTCTTAGGCCATCTGAGTCTCAGACAAGAGCAAAAGATTAGGGCTAGAGTTAGAGAGGTGGTATTTCAACGGGCCGAGTTAGATTTTAAGCCACGGATGTTGGTGAAGTCAATAGAAAGCCGCATCTATGCAACATTCTGCCATGCTCTCACACACGCAGCACACACAAAAAGACAGAGCAAAAAGAAAAAAATCGGGATAAAAATTCAATCAAAACGCTAAACGCAAGTTAAAAGTTTAATGTGCTAAAATTAATTAAAATCAGATTCTGTATAATACATAAAAAAATAAAACTTCAACTTATTTATATATATAGTATATAATATATATATATATATATATATAATATATATATATATTATAATAATATATATATATATATATATATAATATTATATATATATATATATATATTAATTCAATTTTTAATAAGTAAGATGTGGCAACATTTCGAGCTAAACGATTCGTTTTGTTGGGTTATTTTAAGAGTTCTCTAACGAAGTCCAAAACTACCTCCTAACTACTAACCTAACTAACAAACGCTAACAAACTAACGCCTGCGGCAGGCGTACGGATTGACGCTTCATAAACAACTCTAACTGGATGTATCGAATGTGCCGTATATATATATATATATATAGTATATATAATATATATTATATATATATATATATATATATATATATATATACTATAAACTATATATAGATATATATATATATATATAATATATATATATATATACTATATATATATATATATTATAATATATATATATATATATAAAGATAAAACTTAAAATAAATTAAAATTAGGCATATTTTTCAAAAGATCTCTATCGACCAATTTGATCATTATAATTTAATGTGTCGACGATTTGGACATCTTATGAGAAAATTTTGTCGACCATTTTATTGTAAGAAAAATGTGTCGACGTTATAGACACCTGAAAATTTTTTTAATGGCGTGACGGCCATTTGACCTGTCGATTATATTTCCCTGTCGATGATTTGGGCTAGTTCCTGTAGAAACGACATTTTACTTATAAGAAAGTAACTTCATTACCATTTGACCCCATTGTGTTAAATTTTTTTTTTATCAGTTCGAAGGGAAATGACGTATATATTAAATTTTAATCGTAAAACGTTGAATTTAAAAATTCTAAATATGAAGTAAATGACCTCCAAATTTCATAGTTATAAAGTTTGTTAATGGATGTCTTTATCAATTATAGCGACACCAACCGATTTTCATGAAACTTTTATGAAATGAAATATGGGTTCAAAAATAAGCATGAAAAAAGTTATAAAGTCTCCGAATTTCATATTTATTACATATTTATAACATGCTACATTTTTTTATAGGCTTATATAGCCATATGAGGTTGAAGCAATACGATATTATTTTTCCCTCACTTAATGGTCGGGGGTTACGGAGGGCGAAGCCCCTGTAGACAAATATCCGTGTGCCATGCATTTATTTACCGCTAAATATTAATATGAATGTTATTTCCTAACGAACTAGTAAAAAAAAATTTTTGATTGCTATAACACAGCAAGTTCCAAAAATATTTTTATTTTTATTATTATTATTATTATTATTATTATTATTATTATTATTATTATTATTATTATTATTATTATTATTATTATTATTATTATTATTATTTTTAATAAAAAAAATTAAAAAAATTCTATGACAATTTTGTCACTTTTTCGTCGTAACATTTTTTGCCTTTTCTAAATTAATAAAAACTCTTGATTAACGAACGGAGCATTCTAGGTAATAAAATTGTCATAAAAATGCTTATCCCAATTTTATCAGAATATCAGTATCATGTAACTAACCCCTTTTTATATTTAAATTAGGGAGAAGGAGAAGAGGGGGAGGGGAGGGAGGTGGGGGATAGGAGGGGGAAGGGAAGGGAGATGGAGAGGAGGTGGAGGGGACATATGAAATAACCAGGGCTGCGGAGTCGTAAAATAAATTTTTCGACTCCGACTCCGACTCCGCTCCTTAAATTCAAATTTGGATTTTCGACTCCGAATCCGACTCCGACTCAACTTAAACAAAAATTTTCGACTCGGACTCCGACTCCACTCACTCACTTAAACAAATTTCGACTCCCGACTCCGACTCCGACTCCAGCAGTCAAATTTCAAAATTTCGACTCTGACTCAGCTTAGTGCTTACAAAGTTACAATAAAACAGTTTTTTTTGTTTCAACTTTTTTTTTCGCTTGCTTTTGAGAATAAAATATATACCACTTTTCCATGAATCTAATCTCCAAATGATCATACGTAAAATACCGTAAAGACATAAGATGCACACACCACATGATCAAACAAATATATGTTTCAGTTTTCGAAGCAAATGTATAACGTAATTTAATGCAAATTTTTTTATTTTTATTCAAAATGCAGCATTTTAATTATAACTGATGTATAGTTTAAGTTTAATGGTAATTAAATATTTTTATCATTTATAACAATAATAATAATATAGATAATAATATTAATAATCATAATAATAATAATATCGTAATAATAAGTAATAAATATAATAGCATTTAAAAGAATGCTTATGAAAATAAAAAACAAAAGAATTTCTGAGAAAATTATGGGGAGATTTTTATAATTTAGGATATATATATATATATATATATTATAGATATATATCATATAATTATTATATATATATATTATATATAATAGTATATTTATATATATATATATATATATATATATATATATATATATATATAGTATATATATTATATATATATATACACGGTATATATAATATATATATCATATAATATTATATATATATATATATATATATATATTATAATATATATATATTTATATTATATATATATATATATATATAAATATATATCTATAGGATTCATTATAAATATATATAATAACTATATATAATATTATATATATATATATATATATTATATTATATATATATATATTATATATATATTATATATATATGGGATTGCCTAAAATACATAAAAACTCAGAAAATTAAACCTTTGAGACCTGGTAGATAATGTGCGAACGGTTCAGCACGAATGCACAATATCTGAACAGGCATTATTCTACCCTATTTAAAACTCTTTCATAGTTAAATCAAATCATGAAACATTATGTAAATTATCAAACTTAAACTTGAAGCACTAATATATTCGCCTACTTGATGTAGAAATCTTTTGTTCATAAATGTACGGTTCTTGATGCGATTGACATAATAATTAACGAAGTGTATCACTCAATAACCGTACCCCTACCCCCACAAGATATATCAGAACAACATATGAGAACTTTTTATTAATTTGTTGTATCACCGTTTAAATTTAAAGAAACATATATCTACAAACTGAATGGAGTGCCGATGGGTTCACAACTTGGACCTACATTTGCTGACTTCTATATGTTAATCTGGAACAACAATCTTCGTGAATCAAAAACTTTAACCCCGTATTTTTACATAAGGTATGTCGAGGACACCCTCACTATTTTTAGGAACATAGATCATTTACATCAGTTCATCAATAAAATTCAAGAGCTGTCATGCTTAAAATTCAAATAACTTAGGTTAATAATGCCATCTGTTTTTTATATATATATATATATTAATTCTGACGGCTCATTATCTACAGGCATGCATGTCAAAACCCACTGATAATGGTCTGTTTATGAACTATGGATCCTATTCACCGACTATTTACAAAGAATCTATCGTAAAAAATTTTAGTTTAGCAGAGCATACCACCTATGTCTATTGGAAAACTTTTGATGACAGAAATTTGGCGCATTAAGTAAAATTTAATTCAGTTGAAAATTAATTAATAAAACCCTTACAAAATTAATATAATAAAGAAAGTAAAAATAATTAAAGAAAAATTCGATAATTTTTCTTCAAAACTTCCAATGCTATTTGTTAATAAGGAAGAGAAGTGCCTTCGTAATATTTTGAATTCTCACCTCAAACTAAAGACACCTCAAAAATTAAAGTCAGACTATACCATAAGTCCAAACAACTGTCATCTTCCTTTAGCACAGAAGATGCTTTGCCCGACAACCATCACGTTGTGTACCAATTTAACTGCCCTGAGTTAGACTGTACTTCGACTTATATTGGTTACACGAAGAATAGATTGGTCGGACAAGGCATTCAACCTCTACGTCCAGCAAATCTTTGAACATTTCAATACGGGACATGGTCAATCAACTATTACTAATATTTCTAAACACTTCACAATATATAGGATCGTTGTGCAAGTCCAGAACTTAAAATTACGGAGGCCTTCTACATCAAAAGAACCAGACATTAACATAAAATTTTTATGTATTTATGCAGTCAGACTCATTATCATTGAATTTACTTATTGAACGATGAAATGAACGGTGAAAGATGTAAAAATCATACTCTGAAGATATCTCAAGTATAGAGACGAAACGCGTCGGGAAATCTATGTAAATATATCACTTTTTCGTCTGCACATTATTTTCAGGATTATTTAAAATAAATTAATTATGGTAGAAAATAAATATTTAGACGTTGGAAATAAAATCAAAACTTTTATAGTAATAATAATGTACTCATAATAAATCTTATAATTTATAATAATATATAATAATAATAATAATAATGAATAATCATCAATAATAATAATATAGCTTCTCTAATTTTCGAGTCCGACTCCGACTCCGACTGCACTTACACAGGAATTGGGAAATCGACTCCGACTCCGACTCCCTTACACAGGAATCTTTCGACTCCGCACTCCGGAACTCCGATCCACTTGCACGCAGAGTTTTTCCGACTCCGCTCCGATCCGACTCGGGAAAATTGCACGACTGCACGACTCCGACTCCACGCTCCGACTCCGACTCCGCGCCCTGAGAAATAACTTTTTGCGTGGAGTGAAATAATTGCCTGTGCAGAAAAGGCCAATAAATACTTTTAATATAATTCTGGAATTTGCAATTTTGCAGATGAAACTCTTCGTAATTCTCAAATACTAGAAAGTTTAATATATTATATATATATATAATATTATATATAGTATAATATATATATATATATATATATATATATATTATATATAATATATATATTATATATATATATATAATAGTATATATACGGACATTTATAAGAATCTGACTTGCAGATCGGGGTAATTTTTTCGATAAGAGAAACAACGAATTTCGAATATTTTCTTTATTGTGGCAATTTTTATTATTATTATTTCATAATATTACTTATATATATATTATATATATAGTATATATAACTATATATATATATATATATATATATATATATATAATAGTTATATTATATTATTATATACTATATATTATATTATATACTATATAATAACTATATATAAATTTTAATAGTTATTAGGTAAAATTTTTATAAAATTTAATAATATTTAATAATTAATGGCATTTTTAAGAAATTAGCAAAGATTATTCTGCTATTATTATTATTATTATTATTATTATATATTTATTATATTTTTGTAGTTATTATTATAATTTGGTACTTTGTTATTATTATTGAACTTATAATTATGATGTATTTTATTTTATTATTATTATTGTTTTTTTTTTAACTTTAATATGAATTATTTTTTTTCTAAGTTTTTTATTTTTTAGTTCTTTTCATTTTCCAATTATTATAATTTAAGAGCTTGTTTTATTTAAAACTCACCCGGACCAGCGAGCATAAGCGAGCGGGGCACCCGTTAGGGGGACGGGGGGGATGATATAGAGGGGGGCCCGAAGGCCCCACCCCTGTAAAAAACATATATATATAAAAAAATTCAATATCAATTTCTTATTATCATGACGTCCTACAAACTTTACTAACATTCATCAAAATTACACTGAATAATTGCAAAAAAATACTCATTTTTTATAAGCTATAGGTGTGCAAGCACAATATATATATTAGTATATATATGATATATATATTATATAGTCTATATATATATATTAGATATAGTTATATATATTATGATATATTATATATATATATACTATATATATATATACTATATATATTATATATTATTATTATATATATATTATAATATTTATATATATATATATATATATATATATCATTCTTTACTTTTGTTAATATTAAATTAAATTACATTTTGAAAATCCAGTATTTTACTAATGTAATTTACCTAAAATCATTGAATTATTTTACATTTTTTATTGATCTTCGTACCTGGAGTCATTCGCTTATAAATAGCCATATACTGTATATATATTATATATAATATATATATATATATATATATATTATATAATATATATATATATATATATATAATTATATAATA
>JABUQX010095216.1:15000-19578 GCA_015478945.1 Trachelipus rathkii
TAATAATATAATAATATAATAATAAAAATAATAAGTATTAATAATAATATATAGATAATAATAATAATAATAATAATAATATTTATTACTATTGATAACAATAATAACTAATAATAATAAATAATAATAGTAATAAAAAAAATAATAATAAAAGATAATACTAATAATAATAATAAAATGAATAATAATAATATAAAATAATAATAATAATAATAATAATAATAATAATAATAATAATAATAATAATAATAATAATAATAATAATAATAATAATAATAATAATAATAATAATAATAATAGTAATAATAATAATAACAATAACTGATAATACTACTAATAATACATAGTCTTTTATAATATAATATTTTGAAATAAATAAAATGAGTACTAAGGTTTAATAATAATAAAAATAATAATAATAATAATAATAATAATAAAATAATAATAATAATAATAATAATAATGATTAAATAATAAGAAAATATAATAATAATATAATAATAATAAATAATGAATAATAATGTAATAAAAATAAATCATAATAATAATATAATAATAATAATAATAATAATAATAATATAATAATATAAAATAATAAATAATAAGTAATAATAAAAATAATAAATATAATAATAATAATAATAATAATATTAATAAATAATAATATAATAATAATAATTACATGAGATAAGAGAGAGATCACACACACACATAGTTAATAATAATAAATAAAAGTGAGGGTTGAAGAGTTAGGAGAGAGGAGATGCACTATAAGAACCATATATAACCATGAGAGAAAACGTAATGAATCTTCGAGATAATACGCCCACGATGATGATCACACTATAAGTCAGAGTATATTGATCAGAGTAAATAGGAGACGAGAGATAATTAGGTCAAGAATAAGAAGATAAGAATAGAGGAGCTGAGAGCAGAGGAGGTTACGCATGATCCAACATTTACATTAAACGATGTTGAACAGAGTCCAATGCGCAGCTTTATAGAGCGAGGCGATCTTATTATGATTACAGCGGCGAGAGATGAGAATAGGTTCTAGAATAAAGCAGATATCGATGTAATCTATGATAGCGACTACCCTGTAAAACTATGTCACCTTCTCACACGACATAGTAGAGGGAGCTATTCTAATACTATAGTTTTTTTTCGCCAAGATTTAGGGGGGGGGCAAGTGCCCCCCCCTGACGCCCTATGTATATGATATATATATATATATAATATATATATATATATATATATATATATATATATATATATATATATAAATATCCATATACATAATTTATATATATATATATATATATATATATATATATCACTTAGAAAAATTAGTAGTTAAATTTTAACTACCAGAAGTAGTAAGCAGTATTTAACTATTTTTTTTGTACATTTTACTACCCAGTAGTTTATGTTACGAATTTTCCTGGTTAAATTTTTACTATTTATTTAGTTGTTCAATGAACTTTCATATTGAGTAGGTTTGACTTTCTTAGTAGTTTAAATATTTTATCAAAAGTGGTTAACATTCTGTAACCCCAATAGTGGTAAATTCTACTACATAACAGTTACAAACAACACCGATATCTTAGTAATTATAACACCTAATTTAATAGATTAGGCGACTACTTAGTAATTGTTACAATTACTATTTTTGTATGTTATTTTGACTAGCAGTGAAGCCAATATTTTACCATATTTGCTGTAAAAATTATCAAAGTAATTTAAGTACAATAGGCTTTTGTTGGTTGAGGCTATTTCAGCGTTGAGGACGAGAACAATTCTATAGAGGATCCACAGGTGAGGGGTGATAATACACTGTGTATAGGCTCATAAAGATGCCATTGAGTTGAAATAATCTGTAAAGAACGCGAGAGAGAGATAGATAGTAAAGAGTAATATATATATGATAAGCTATCGACGTATCTGGAATGCAGAGATTAGTAGAGCGAGCCAGTATTAGTAGAAGCAAAGCGAGTGTAAGATAATACCCCACTATGAAGACAAGGACAGTCACAAGTAGAGATATGAATAATAAATCTATAGGCTCAATTAATAATGAAAAGAGACAGAGAGACCGAGAGAGTAGCGAAGAGATTCTATTCAATATATATTATATTGATCAGAGAGATAATTTAGAAGAGGCTCTCACACCAGAGTAATCACATATACAATACCAGAGAGTCTCAGTCATATATTAATTATGAATACAGGACGATGCCATAGAGTTAACGTACAAGGGATGAAATGATATGCTACACTTAAACGGGGGATAGGCTCGCCTGGGCGGTCCAGTGGGTTACGGTGCATGCCAAACTATGTGACGTCAATAATAATAACTCAAACCTAATATAATATTATTATGAAACAATTGAATATAATAATAATATAAAAATAATAATAATATAATAATATTATAATAATAAAAATAACTATAATAATAATAACAATCAGTGCAGGTCTGGTTTTAAGTGTGTGTGTGTGTGGTGTGTGTGTGTTGTGTGTGGTGTGGTGTGGTGTGTGGTGTGTGTTAAAGCCATCTTTGACATTATCATATATAATTATATATATATTATAAAGTATATATATATATATATATATATATATATATATATATATATATATATATATATATATATATATATATAATATATATAAATAAAATATAAAAATAGAAAAACAATCAATATCAAAAAAAAAAAAAAGATAAAGGGAAAAGGAATACATTGATGGAATGCTGGTCCAATTTTAGTGCGGAAAATGTAAAAAAAAAAAAAAAAAAAAAAAAAAAAAAAAAAAAAAAAAAAAAATCTCAAAAACTACAATAGCTACAGCGAAAAGGAATACATTTTTGGAATCCTGGTAAAATTTAAGATAGGAAAATGTAAAAAAAATAAAAAAAATAAAAAATTATTGTTAATAATTATAGTAATATGATTAGAGAGCCTATTTAGAGACCTTTTATTGGTTACTCGTTAAAATAAATAGACTTTCTATTAAATTTTGTTTTTTTTTTAACTAAAGAATACCCGGTAAACCGCAAAGATGCAAGGAGTCGGGGTCTCTCGGCCCTTCCGGGGAACTACGGGTAGGACTAATTCACCCCCCCTCGCGGGAGGTCTCCGTAATTTGGTATTTGGTGTGCGGGGGTTCCTCCGCCTCCCATAGCGGGTATGGAAAACGTCCCCCTGTGTTTCCGCCGCGCTCGAGCCCCTAAAATTTGCCTGTGTAATACCTTTACAATAATATATATATAATATACTTATAAAAAAAATAGCCAATTTTTGTTTATTTTTTTTTTTTTTTTTTACATTTTCCTAACTAAAATTTTACAAGGATTCCAAAAATGTATTCCTTTTCGCTGTAGCTATTTTTTTTTTTTTTTTTAATTTTTTTATTTATTTTAAAAAATTTTTTTTTTTTTTTTTTTTTTTTTTTTTTTTTTTTTTTTTTTTTTTTTTTTTTTTTTTTTTTTCTCGGTAAAATTTCCAGGATTCCAGCAATATATTCCTTTTCCCGGTAGCCTGTTGTAGTTTTTGAGATATGGATTTGTGGCTCTTGTAGAGGCTGGACATATATAATATATATATATAGTATTAAATATAATATATATATATATATACTACTATATATAATATATATATATATAATATAGGTATATATATATATATAATATATAGTATATTATATATATAGTATTATATTATATATATATATATATATAAGATTTTGTCACCACCACTCCAACGGGCAGATGCCCTATTCAAAGGAGGGGGTGTTGCACACCTCAGACATTCATCAACTAACGCAAACTACGCAGAAGAGCACAGACGCAGGCTTTAAAGTGACAGAGATTAAATTCAACAGTAAACACAGAAGATGGAAGAGATTACCACAGAGACAGAGTGGCAGAAAAGAAGGAACACCGCAGCGAACTAGCCTGGAGTTACATACATCACAAAACTCATGCGCTGACACAGCACCCTTTGTGCTACGAGGGGGTGTATAATATATTATATATATATATATATATATGTATATTATAATATATATATATATATAATATTAGTTATATATATATATATATAATATATATATTAATAATATATATATCATATATATTATAATATATTAATATATATATTAATATATATATATATAAATATATAATATATATATATTATATATGGCCAGCGTTTAGTAATAACCGTCATATGTATCTTAAAAACTATTAAAGCAACAGTAAAACGGAATACATTGGTGGAATGCTGGTCCATTTTTAGTGCGGAAAATGTAAAAAAAAAAAATAAAAAAAAAAAAAAAAAAAAATTATAATCTCAAAACTACAATAAGCTACAGCGAATAGGGAATTTACATTTTTTGGAATCCTGGTAAAATTTCACATATGAAAATGCTTTATACGGCACACTAGGGGGCTCGAGCCGACGGGGAACATAGGGGGGACGTTTCCATACCCCGTAGGGGAGGGGCGGAGGAACCGCCGCGACACCCAAAATACCAAAGAGCGGGGTTCCGGAGACCCTCCCGGAGGGGGGAATTAGT
>JABUQX010095217.1:12500-17500 GCA_015478945.1 Trachelipus rathkii
GTACTTTTAAATGTTAAGGGTATGTTGTGATAATAAAGCATAATAAAATAGAACTGTTGGTCATTTCACTCTTAATATATATATATATTATTACATATATATATATATATAAGAAGAAGAAGATATGTTGTTATATATATATATATATATATAAGTTGCTATTATATATATATACATATACATATATATATATTGATATATATATTTATATTTATACAGAAGTTATATTATTATTATTATTATATTATATATATTATTATTATTATTATATAAATATATATATATATATATATATTATTATTATATATATATATATATATATTTGTACTTCGTAAAAGTTATAAAAATCTCTTTATCTTTACTTTCCATTTTGTCTTATAGTTATATAGTTACAAAGCTTTTGCATATGATTAACGTGAGGGGCCTATAATATTGTCATATACAGATTGTTTTAAAATTATATATATATATATATAGGGCATATTTTTATATAGCAGCATATATATATATATATATATATATGTTATATATAGCAGTTATATATATATATATATATATATGTTATATATATATATATAATTAGTATAGTATATATATATATATATATATATATATATATATATATATATGGGTATACTTAAGTTTCTTTCTGACCTATCGATATTTAAGTTTTAAAATCGATTTTCGGATATATGTGTATCGATACGCACCCAAGACAATCGAGAATCCAAATCTCATCCTCATAAAAACATCATCAATACTAAGCAGTTGTTATTGTTGGCTAAGTTGGCTGGCATACTATTGGCTGGCTGCTGTTGCTGGTTGGCGCAGTTGAGCGATAAGAGCAGCGTTGGTGGCTATATATTATACATATATATATATTGCTATATATTATTATTATATATATTATATATATATATATATATATATATATTATTATGTTTCATATATATATATATATATATATTATTATTATATTGAAGAATATATATATATATAGTTATTATTATATTATTATTATTAGTTATTATATATATATATATATATATTATACATACGCTGGTTAAGGTTATATACATACACACACACACATATATATATATATATATATATATATATATATATATATATATAAAGATGCTTTATTCATTGAGTTAATATTATTGGAACCTTTCAAATGAAAATGTTTATATAATAAACAAGCGCCATTTTTTTTTAAATTTTCAAGCGTTATGTTGGGTTCTTATTTTTGTGAATATGAATTTGAATTTGAAGGATTTATTCCAAATTTGTGAGAATGATTATACTGTTAGCATTGCTGCAACATTTTAGTTTGAAACTAGATAAAAGGTTTGTAGAAAGTGTCATAAAGAATGTGAAATTACCAAAATAGGAGAAAAGTTTTATTTTTAATGTACTAGTAAACATTGTGGTTCGAAGTATACTGTTTCTCCCAAATATTATTTTTTTTTCAAATATTAGAATTTCCTACACTGATGCCCTTTTAATTATGTATTTCTTTGTACATAACGAAACAGTTTCAAGGGTAGTAACCTATTTAGATGCCAGTGAACCAACAGTTATAGATTGGTTTAATTTTTGCAGACACGTATATATATACATATATGTTGGTTAGGAAATTTTGGTTAGGAAAATGTAAAAAAAAAAAAAAAAAATAAACAAATTGGATTTTTTTTGGGGGGAGCTCGAGCCAGCGGGGGACATAGTATATATATATATTATTTGTAAAGGTGTTGCACGGCAATGTAGGGGGCTCGAGCCGACGGGGAACACAGGGGGGACGTTTTCCATACCCCGTAGGAGGGGCGGAGGAACCCCCGCGACACCCAAATACCAAAGAGCGCGGTTCCGGAGACCCTCCGGAGGGGGAAATAGTCCAACCCCGTAGTCCGCCAAACTGCCGAGAGACCCCGACTCCTGCCAGCCATCGGTGCGGTATACCCTGGGATTTTTAGTGCCAAAAAAAAAAAACAAATTTAGTAAAAAGTTTATTTATTTTAACGAGTAACGTATAAAAAATTTTTTAAATGGCTTTCAACTCATATTAATATAATTATTAACAAATTTTTTTTTTTTTTTTTTTTTTTACATTTTCCGCACTAAAATTGTACCAGCATTCCAGCAATGTATTCCTTTTCCCGGTAGCTGTTGTAGTTTTTGAGATATGGATTGTGGTTTTTATAGTGGTTTATATATATATGGTTAGTTGTTATATATATATATAAGAGCAGCATAGTATAAAGAGCATAGCAGCCATAGTATATATATATATATATATATAAGGTTGGGCTAAGGTTACAGGTATATATTGCTATATATATATATAAGAGTAAGCAGTTAGTATATATATATATATATATCGATATCGATAGATATCGGTATCGATATATATTTCGATATATCGAAATCGAAGGTCAGAAAGAAAATTAAGTTTTACCATATATATATATGTTATAGGGCAGTTATGTTATTAGCAGCGTTGGTTATATATAAGTTACAGCGTTGAGTATATATATATATATATATAAGGCGAGCAGTATATATATATGTTACATATAAGGTATATATATAAGGTTATAGCATAAGGTTGCTGCTATATGTTGTATATATATATATATATATATATATATATATAGCTGTAGCACCCCGCAAAAAGGCCAGACATGTAACTAGAAAACTATAACATATACACGAAAATAAATATCATTTTATTAATCAGGAGACATTTTTACCGCAGAAATTAAAAAAATTAATTTATTCTAATATTTATTAATAACTCCATATTAATATTAGTAAAAAGTGCAGGCTCTGATTGACTTGAAAGACCTTGAAAGCTGCAGTCTCGGGGTCTCGGGAGAAAAAGTTGCCAAATGTCGCTTTATAATATAATTGGAGAAATTATTATTTTTTTCTTTTTATATCCTTCTTAGGGGGTTCGAGCCGACGGAGGGACAGAGGGGGGACGAAGTCCCCCCCGTCGTCCCCCGGTAGGCCGAGAAACCCCGACTCTCTCTTATCGTTCTTGTTTACCCGTGGGATATTCTTTAGTGAAAAAAGAAAAAAATTCAACATTTGGCAACTTTCCGTCTCGATCGGGAGTAAGCCGCATCTTCGATTTATCAAAAAACTGTAAATTTTTCATCAATTTTTAACAATTTTAATTTTTTAAAAAGCGTTATTTTAATTTTTTAAATTTCTGCGGTAAAAATGTCTCCTGGATTAATAAAATGATATTTATTTTCGTATACCTATTATAGTTTTAGTTACATGCATGATGCTTTCGGGATGCTAACCATATATGTATATATATATATTTATTTTATATATAGTATATATATATATATATATATATATATATATATATATATATATATATATATATATATATATATATATATATGTTAAATACAAATATATTTTTATATATATATATATATATATATTTATATATACGGTATATATATATATATATATATATATATATATATATATATATATATATATATATATATATATATATATATATATATATATATATATATATATATATATATATATATATATATATATAGATAAAGAAAGATATATATATATATATATATATATATATATATAATTATAGTTATTGAGTTATACAATTAACTGTATTAAAATATTTTCAGGTACGTAAATTTTTAAATTGTGTGTCATGTTTATATGCTTTTTATTTTTGCATTATGTGTAGCATGAATAATACAGGAATATGCTTTTTAGGTTAATATTGGCAGCATAAATTTTTTAAGTAAATATATTGCAATAATTAATGTTTAAAAGAACCGTAGCAACCACTAAAGAAATTAAAGGTTATTTTTGTATATTCGTAGATGGTTATTGTAACTATGTTTTTACATATCAGTAAGTGTTGTAATAATTTTTATATAGGGTTTGTTTTTGTTTGTTATTTGTTTTTATTACTACATCCTTTGTTTTGTTTTACTTTTAAACGGAGTTTTAAAACTATAAATTATTTATAAGCTCCTTTGTACAACTCGATTAAATCTATACTATAAATTTATTCTCTCTCCGAACATTGAGGTCACTCAACATGTCCTTGGAAATATCGTTATTGTATTATAGTAAATCCTTTTCTTTAAAAAAGAAGAAAAAGAAATCCCATTTTAATAGATTTCTCCTGTTAGATTAATTTAGTATTTGAAATTACCTAAATTGAAAATTTTAGTAAATATTATATTTTACATGAATTATTAGTTGGCAACTTTTAAAATCGACTCCATGTACTTTTCTTATCCTTGCCTTTTCATTTCAGTTCATTTCCGACTTCCTAATAACAAAAGCAAAAGGAATTCAAACGTTGCAGTATAAATCTTTGTTCAAAACTTTATATATATATATATATATATATATATATATATATATATAATATATATATATATATATATATATATATATATATATATATATATATATATATATATATATATATATATATAAAGACAAAAGCCGTGAGAAGAATGTTTGTTTGCACTCTCGTATTGATTGTGAGATTTCGGCTTATTTTTTTTCAAGGTGGTTCCGTAACTATGGATTTCCAAGTGTTTACTTTTATCGATATTTAATAGGACGGTCAAGTCGGAGAAAAGACTAGGTGGGAATGTCGGCAACGTTAATGTACATAAAATAATAAAATACACCCATGATCGAGATCAAGACTGTTGGAGTGAAAACATCATCAAATTGATGTAGTGAATGCTATGTACATCATAGCTGATACAAGTCAACTAATATTTCATGAACAAGACTGTGGATGTGAGCACATCACCAAATCGATGTAGACAATGCTGTGTGTAAATCAGAGTTGATGTAAGCCGAATAATATTTCATATTAAATATAAATTGCTTTAAAAGGTTATAGGTATTGAATTTCGTGAAAGACTAACGTGTACAAATATCAATGGATAAAAAATTATATTTTTTAAAGG
>JABUQX010095217.1:22500-39480 GCA_015478945.1 Trachelipus rathkii
TACTACTACTACTACTACTAGTAGTAGTACTAGTTCCACCACAGTGTTGTTACTACTGCTAAACTGCTGCTGATAATATGGCTATGGACTTTTGTTCTTGTATGTTAGTAAATTAGTATACTAAAAAATTAATTCTTCTTAAATCTACTAATTCTTTAATATCCATTTAATTATATTAAAAATGCTAATCCCTGTTAAGTCGATTAGCGGACTTTTAAGCGAAAATTTACTGAATATATACTTAAGTAAATTGTAATTTTAAATTATAATACATTATGATATCTAATCCCTCTAAAATTTCACCCAATAAACTAAAAGGATTTTCAGATTGAGAAAATTGTTGCCAGAAATTGCTATTTATAATAATTTTTAAAAAGCTTTTTCGTAATATACTTAAATGTTTACCGTTAAAAAACTATCAATTATCCTTATTTATTTAAAATTATAGATTTAAAATTTTATGCAGGTTCAATATTAAATTGTATTAGTAAATTATATATTTTACTTATTTTTTAATATTTATTTATATATCAAAATTATACACTGGTTTGACTATAAATATACTCGAATAAGTTTGACTATATATATACAATCAGTATGTGATATATAATTTTGTACATCACCATGTATCATTTCGCAATAGTCATATAGTATAACAAAGATATATTATAATATATATACTATTTATCATATTTAATATTAAAAATATTTGAATATTTTACTATATAGCATGAGATGAGATTTCAGGTCATTATTATAGGTATTTTAATTATTGTTATTATCATAACGATATGATTATGTTGCTGAAGTTGAATATTACCTATGCTTGTTCCCGGACCAAACTCTTGTCGAGAGTTAGCAAATGACTTCGATATCTAAACAGACCGCGCATCATGTTGTGACGTAATTTATAACTGCGAGATGTCAATCCATTTATATAACTATAGGCTTATATGTTATATATCTATACTAATATATATATTATATCTTATATTATATTATATTTATTTATATGATATTTTACTAATATATACTGACAATATATGTATATTAAGGTGTTAAATTATTATAATCTATATATATTATTATATAAAATAAGCATCTACTTTTAATTTATGATGTATATGTTATATTTTATAGGTATAATATATTTATGATATATATACTTTATATATATTTATATTATAAATATATATTAATTAAATATTTTATATATAATATATATATTATTTCTATAACGTCATACATAATGAGAGTAAATTGTTTATAATTATTAACATTTTTACTCTATTATATAAACCAAATACAATTTTTATTAATATTACTACGGGAAATGCATATTATGATCCTAAATAATATTTTTATGACTTCTTGTATACGTACGTATTAGCATTATAATATTATAATTTAAAAAATTAAGTAATTTAAGTATTTAGTATTATAATAATATATAGTATTTAGATAATCCGCATTCCCTCTTTATCATATACGTGTACTAGTATGCATTGTTAAATTATTAATATATTTAAATAATTAATATTAATCTTCTTTCTCCTCTAAATATATTTATATATATAAGTTTAATATATGTATATATATATATAGTAGTATATATAAAGGCATAAATATAGTATTCTATTATAATTAGTTATATTAATTATAAAAATAGTAATATCATTTACCTTTAATGCAAGTATTATATTAATTTTAACTTAATATAGGTTAATATATATTATATATTTATATATATATAATTAGAAATATAATATAATATTAATTATAATATATATTAATATATATAGTTATAATATCATCATGTCTAAGGTACAGTATATATATATTATTAAATATTACATTTAATTTATCAATTTCTTCTTATAAACTATAACTCTATCACTAAATGTTGTTATATAAATATTGATAATAGTATATAAGTTATTATTATATCATTTATTAGCTCTATAATTTTAAATTAGATCCATCTCTATTCGTTTTATATATATTATATAGTTATAAAATAGAATATATCTTATTGGTACACTATTGATGTTTTCCTGATTTTTCGATTAATTATATATATTTTGTGTAAATTATGTAATAGAATAATGATAATAGCTATTTTTCTAATGTATATATAGTAGAAATAATAATATATAATGTCATGATGAGTATATTAGGTATAGTATATATGTTATTACTATATTTTTTGTGACCTCAATTAATAATATAGTATTATTATATATATATTTTTTTATATAAGCTATTTAATGATATTATAATATTGACATATTTAAAAAATAAATGGTCTCATCTACAATATAATAAATACAGAATTAAATTTATATATATTAAGAACTATATAAACCCTCATTTCAGGTATTGGAATATTAATAATTTATAATAATAAAAATAATAAATTAATATATATTGGTAATATATTAAAAATAAATATAAGTACGTATATGATTAGTCTAGTAATAACAGGTTTGCTTACAATAAAAAACTCTAAATCATATATAAATATTAATTATATAAAATTAAATTAATAAATTAATTTAATATTTATAATAAAAAAATTACCCATATGAATAGAAATATAGCAGAAGGAAGATAAGCTATCAGATAGTATTAATCATGTGTGACGGTCAATGGTTTCTGCATTTGGCCTCCTATACATTCGGGCTTCTATAAGTATGCCCAGGTTACCCGCCTAATAAATGTGAGGTACCGGTGCTCTGATTCCCACTATAGAAGAGCTATTCTCTGTGATAAGGAGAAGAATATTATTAACTTTGCCTTCTTTTGCGGTTTATATTATGATTAAGCAATTTTAAATACGAATTATATATGTGATAGGATACAAATGCAAACACCATCGTCATCAATATGATCCATACGTAGGGAAAAAGCATAAGTCGTATTGAAAAAATAGGGCTTGAGGGTCAACTTAACATCCATAGCCGTCAAATGTCCATTAACTGTGTTTAACACTGATTATTCAACTTTTCCTCGCTGAACATTAGCGCGAAGTGTGTAGATTCTATTTGAGCGGAACAACACGAGAAAATGTCACTTATAACGGTTATTATTAGAATGAAAGAAAACATGCAACGTGAATACTAAGATATTTGTAAAAAAAGCCTTCCCATCAAATATAAACATTACAAATCGAGGGGCTTACTGTGGTTGCAAAGATATATTTGTTAACGTTATAGAGAACATTTAAATAATATTAATTATAGGAATATAAGTAACTGAATATACGCTAAATTAATATAATTGTTTCATGAGTAATATATACTTATTACTCGATGTTTAATAAATAGCACACCAGACGAAAAAGCATCTGATACAGAGCAGTTATGCCTTTTGATCAAAAATATATTATCGTCATTCAATTTGGCAGTGTACGATATTTTTATTTAATCTTGGTTAGAGAAATCGAGTGAAAACAGTTTAAAGAAGTAATATTGCTCTATTATGAAACTAATAGCTTAACACAGATTTATAAGAAACTGGAAAAGAGAGCAAAAATCTGCTCTTAGAACAGTCAAAGTCCTTTTATACTAAGGAATGACTTTTTTAAGATTTATAATATTTTTTGCTATTTATAAATAATTACTTATATATATTATTATTAACTAGCATATAATAACTTTTTTAATATATATAATATATTCAGATATATGTGTGTATTATTATAATATAATATATTATAATATTTATTATATTAATGATTATATATATTATTATATATTATATATATAATTAATATACTATTAATCTCCTATCTGGTGGAAATAAGGTGGAAGCATTATAGTTCAACTAAAGAGTATTAACGGAGAAAATTCCCTATATCTGAAATCCAGTATCTCAAGGTACCTACATTGACCCACTACTAAGGAATCGTAATATTGTAATAGCGTGAATTTGAATTATTCTAATCGATATGATATGGTATGAATAAGATGGATAAAGAGTTGATCCAAATTACTATTCAGATTATTATGTAAGATTAATTTTAATATAAATTGTGAATTGTTGGTTAAGTATATTGAATGAGCTCAAGATGTAGATAGGCGAGAATAACGAGTTAGTACGTCAGAGAGATAGATAGATGAGAGAGCGATGATAGAGACAAGAGAAGTAAGAGGACGAGTTTACCGTCAGATACGTTAGAGACTGATGATAGCAGAGATTGATATGATGAATGAATTTTGTCCTTGTTTATGATGTTAAGTAGTTGTTGATCGCAATGTTGAGACAAGTTTTTTAGCAATTTGATAAAGTATATATGATTAATCCGACGAATATAGAGAAACTCAGTATAGGGTATAGTAATATGTTATGTGAATTTGGATATTCTATTTCGTCCATTATAGAATGCATCCTACATTAAGCGTAATCATAAGATAATTTTATATGTGCGTCCTATAAGAGATGTACCAAACTAGTTATGATCCAGGTACATTCTTAAAATCAAATTACTTATAAGTCTCTCTGTTCATATAATTACCTACAATTAAACAGTGATGGATATAGGTCCAGTTTAATAAAGAAACTGGTAAACAGTAGAAAGTTAATTACAAGATATAGAATATAAGCTGTCAAAATGGACAGTTAAGTATTCTTAGTATAAATACACGTTCTTACTAAGATACTAGACTATACCCTATTTATTAAGCTAAGAGCATTGTGTTTTGTAGTTATATTGGTATAAAAAGATGTTAAGACGAAAAGCTATCTTTAGAAAGTACTTGAAAATAGACAATCTGTAATCGCTTGACACTTCGATTGACTTTACCATTATAGTGGGTGCATGAGACAATCAGAATATAGAGGGCGTGTAATAGAAAGTAAGCCCATCCGTAATTGATTGGATGCAATGATAGTAATCAAGTTATTTTATATTTACTAGTAGTGGTCTAAAAATACAGAACAAACTTAACTAGTTTATTAACACCCACTAAGTTTTGTATTTTAAGCGATGCTTTTTATCTTAGTAATTACATAGATACTAATAAGTTATAGAAGAACATTATTCTACTAGGCCAGTTAAGTGTAAGTTCATATGGAGAGGGCTAATAGTCATCTTCACATATATGAATATATTTTTAATTAAGACATATATATTAAGACTGAAGAAGTCGGTATAAGTTTTCATGTATTGAAGTAATCAATGTTAATTATTATTTTCGGTTGTGTGAAAAGTAGATAATGTATTATTGCATGTGATCTGATGGAGAGAGTATATCAATGTACGATTAGTCATTAATTATCTCAAAGAATTCATACAGAGATTTAGAGTTAAGTGTGTTCAACTGGTGTATGGTTACAAATTAGTTGGACATTTATTCACAATGTAGTTGATATTCGGAAGGTGGTTGGTTTGGGGGATAGTCACTATCATTTTGAGATATTATAATATACTTAGAGTAATATTACTGAGTTTGAGATTGCGGTGCACCTTTTTATTAAATAAAATTTAGCATTTCAAGATTTGGAAAATCTTCGGCATAAGGAGATGAGATTAGTGTATTAGATAATTAACTTATTATATATAATCATTAAAGAATAATATATATATATGTATAGTACGTCGATATTAAAATTGTATAATGTGGACGATAATTCTTCTCACAAACTAAGTGAATAAGGACTATCTATGGACGATACTCTCTAATGAAGATACCAGCCATCATGTAAGATACTCCATAAAGCTAACTTAGTTAGTAAAGTACTAACTAGTTAAACTAATACCTATTTACAAATATTAAATATTTTTTAGCATTAATTAGTTCAGGAAAACGAAATGATAATTATCAATAAATCAATACATCAATAGGTAAATTAATACTTTAAGTAAATAAATATTAAGGTAGCCTATACGCATAGCTACAATTAATAATGAGTGGATTAACCCGGAAGGAATCAGTTAAGTATATAAGAGTCACAGAGAAGTCATATGCAAGTGAAGTGAGGGGATGTCGGCCTGGCGCATGGTAATTAGTGCAGAGGTAATAACCATGGAATATAAGTTCATACTTAAATAAATCAACTAAATCGGCATAAGAGTCTGTTGTTAATGCACTTCTCATGAATGTCATTAATCTCATTATGATAGAGGAGAGATATACTTTGTGATACATATTAATGTCTACTACTCTCCTACAGAAATAAGATTCAACGAAAATCACACCGAAGGGAAAGAAAGAAGAACAAGAAGTCAGAGCAGTACAAGATGATACATAGATGCAAACAACTAAATTTAAATCTTGAAAATTAATCAACACCTATATTAGATATACTACATATTATTATTATGACTATATAGGTGCACAAGTAAGTCTCTATTACTATATTAATATACCTATTAATTATAAGTATAATTAGTAGTATAGGGCAATATAATGCGCAAGATATTATTAATATTATTAGCACTTTCAAAATGTCTAACCTCACTACTACAAAAACAACAAATATCTAACCTTAAACACATACACACACTATAATTACTATATATCTTAGCTACACAGTATAAATTGGTATAATTAATTAATTAATATAGTGATTATATATATATATATATAGTATATTATATAGTATGTGTAACATGAAGCCTACTCCGGGAATTATAAAATTATAAAAATTTCTTACTAATATATACTATAAATATTTATTCTACTAACCTTTTCGGTATACTTCAAGAGGTTGTAATTCATTATGTTATTAATAGCATAATGATAAATTATATGTTATTATATAGTGAACTTGCATTCACGTGACAGTGATATTTTTATAAATTACTGAAAATGTACAAACCCATGAATTTAACTCTTGCTGTATCTGCGGACCATTTTTTAAACGTAATTACTATATAAATAAATTTATGACATCAAATACTGTTATTCATGCTAATGATAGCTGGAGGCAGGCTTAAATCTTTAGTTAAAGATATACTAGTAAGCAAAGTATTATGAGTAATATTTATTATAATTATATTGGCCTAATTAATCTTACTTTAATTATATTATGTACTCAATTAAGACGCTTATTCACTTGTATATACGTCTCTAATATCTATATTTAATTATATATTTATTAATATATAATTTTTGAGAAAGGGCATCCATATAATTAGGTTAAATAGTAAAATTACCTCTTATTTGTGATCTGAAAATGTCTCATTATATGTATAGCTATAAATCTAATACTTGATATTACTATATATTACATATATATCTATATATTAGAATGTATATAATTAGTATATATATAGTATTATTAATATTATTAATCTTTATATGTACATATTATATATATACATCATCACTACAATGTATGTAAATTTAGATCATAGATGTATAATCGATCAACGTACTTTTAGAATTTATTAATAAGATAAAGAAATAGTGGGGAAAGAGGTAGTCGGAATAACAAATCAAGTGTTTGTTTAATAAATAATGTAATGGGAGTACGCGGAATGCTTTTTATGTGAATGTTTGTTTCCAGCATATGTCAGAGACTGCCAGATATTGAAAAGGTTCAAAACTCACCTTGGTCAGAAATAAGGCTCGGGTTGTTTCACATTGCCCATAAGTTTAGTTAATTTAAGCCGGACTACGAGGTTCATGTAGCTCATTTCATTATTATCTAAATTATACATATTTGCTACTCCTGTCATGATCGTCACACTCTACCTTATATATAATATTATAAATATATACATATTAAATACATAATAGACATATAATTTGGATTATCTTCCGTTATAATTCAATTTAGAATGAAGGTCAATATAAAACGTGAATGGTCTGTTTCAACTAAATAAGTTATATATATGAATTATATTATATTATTACTTTATAATTCTTTAATAAATATTTAATATTGACTAATTAATTTAATCTTATATATAATAATATTAAAATTATAATCATTCATTTATATTTCTAAATATAACTTAACATTATTAGAAATGTAAAGTATTTAGTATTTTAAATACTATATTGTCATTACTCTGGAACTTTATAAAGTTGTTGCTGGTTAAAATTTGGTTTGGTAATTTAATTAGTAAGCAAAATTGGTTTAATTAAATCTGTTAAGTAAGGTTTACGTTACGTATTTAGGTAGATTAAAATGTTACCCCAAACATTTAGTGTATTTTACTCTAAATTATAAAAATAACGATACCATTAATTTTGGATTTTGGTGGTGTATACACACATATATACTGAATAGTCAAGCAATATACCATTTATATTATTTTATATTAAATTTATGTGGTAGTTCTATATTAGTATTTATATATTATATCATTTAACTATTGTTGTTTTAATTATAATAATTGATATTAGTTTTATATATTTATAAACTTATGTATATAATTTATATATATAATATATATTTTGATATATGCTATAAGATATAAATTATTTATATTGTTGCAATAGAAATTTTTGCATTGCGTTATCTAGAAATCTAAATGTACATAATGATATATTTTAATAAATTGAAAAATATAAAGCAGATTTTAATTACTAATATCCTAGTATTAATATATATATAATATTATATGAAAGCAATAAAAACTACGTTATATTTTATATTAAATATAAAGGATTCTTAAATTTATTGAATTTAAAATAATTTTCATTTTATCAATTTTATTATATTCATTTATAATAATTAGTTGTTTTATTATAATATAGAACACACATACACATATATATATAATTTATGCATTACATATATATATAATATAATTATTAATAATAAAAATAATAAAAAATTAATATAATAAAAATATAAATATATAAATAATTAAATTAACTATTATATATATATAATTATATAATATATATATTATAATATAATAATATATTTATATAAGTATTTCAAATAAATCAAACGATTATGTTATATTGGGAGTGGCTCCTCGCTTGATAGTAAAGTTAAAAACTTATTATAGTTTAATTTATTGTTATTAATTTATTTTGATAATAGCTGAGTGCTATAATAAACCTTTGATAGTTTTATCAAAATACTATATGCCTTTATATGTTTTAAATTAAAGAGTTTATTCATTAAATATGTAGATTATCAGTTAGAAGCTAATACACTTATTAGATTCCAGTGTGAAGTATTTGCCGTTTGGAGTTGTTGAAAAGCATATAAGATTACACTAATGATTGTTTTATTTTTTTTTTTTTATTTTGAGGTTGACGAAAATTGTTTAGCTACTTATAAAGCACATGAGTTAAAAGTGCAAGTAAATACATACGGTAAGAGACACAGAAAATTTAAATATGAGCATAAAGCTTCTATGGTTTTTTTATCTTTTTTTATTTTTATTACAAAACCACGGTTGGATTTTTAATTATTAACTAGTAGTTTTCTTTAAAATTTTATCTCATTCTTGAAGATAGTGATTTTAGCGTTTCATCGACAATTTTATCCGTCATTTATGATTCCTCTTTACTGTTTTGATGTGCTTATTTGTGTTCATAGTGGTATTTGGTTGATGGTGTGACGTTGGTGGTGTTAGTAGTTGTGTGTGTGTGTGTGAGATGTGCAAGAATATTTTCATAGATTATCGGCTGATGTCTTTTGACTTCACGCACAAGCTAAAATCCTACGTATGAGTTAGAGCTTAGCAGAATAATGCCTAACTACATGTGAGTTATCCGTTGATACCACTCCAATGCAGTAAAACAGTAAATGATAGTTGATAGTTGTCGCTAACTCTAACCCTATACTTTTGCTCTTGTCTGAGACTCAGATGCTAAGAATTCATCCTCTAACTCGTTTAGCGTATCCAACAATAACTTATTTCCACCAATGTTTTGTCCTCGATTAAGGGTATCACTCGTGCTATAGTCTATTTAGTATATCTAACCTGATGTTACTGCTCTTAATAACAGCGTCACTGCGTTAGAAATCTCGAAATCACCTATTAGTTTCGAGATAAGTATCTATGGTCTGTTGAACAAATACTGTTCTTTCTACATCTATCTACAAGCAAGTTATAGTAAGCCTATTATATGAGTGCTAACTGTGTTCATCAAACAAGACACAAAGTTATAAACGCACCATCTGTTAGTTTTTATGATTTTTACTCTTCTCACGAGCTGATTATAAGGGGCGTAAATCTTCTCAAATCCAATACTGAGGATCCCACGTATAATCTGGAGTGGATTATCAAATTGGTATACACAAACAGCTATGCTGAAAATTGGTTTTGGGATCCCTCTCATACTGGATTTCAAGGTGGGGAGCGGAGGCTTTTGAATCGATTCTTCATTCTCAAGAAGGTCTGTAGCGAACTAATTAAACCGAACCTACTACTATTTTCCGGGATTTTTTTCCTACTCACCGCAATTCTCTTGATACTCGCTCATCTAACTTGACTACCGTGTTTGCTACACTAGCTGATAGATCTTCTCATCTATAAAGTTATATGTTTTTAAATAAATTATCGCTCCTATTGTGTAATCTGACCACAACCTTCTATACTCATTAATTTTGTAATACTTTTTCCTCCAACATCTCCATCCTGCCCTATTGGGTTTTTCTGGCATTTGATCGGGCCGGATTGGGGGCTTTTGCGCTGCTTCTACCGCTAACTTATATATGGAAATGAGCTGGCTTTTCTCTCAGAGTGCCCTCGGACTTCTGCCGATCAATGTCGGTCGGAGTAGACGCTTGTAATGATTGATTTGTGAAAAAGTGAGCAGTTTCATTCACTTTCCTTTGAAATAAGTCTTTTATCCCTTCTGTATACATCTCTATATCTATTATCCATTTTTGTGCTTGACGTGTTGCATTTTGGGCTTGGAATCACCTGGGTCCAATTCCAGGCTAGCGAGGACAATGCGGTTATTCGCGAGGGGGTGGAACACAATTCTTCGGTTCTCGGTAGCTCTAGATCCTCGCTAATTTTCACTGGCAAAATGAATTATGCCGTGCCTTGCAGGGCGAGTAGCGCGCACCTTCGACTGAGCACAGCGGGCGCGTTCGCAGTGCGGTTCTACAACGAAGAAGCTGGACTGAAACCTCCTTGGTTCTCCTACTGATAAATCTTTCTGGCCTCTTTGCCAAAAACATCTCCAGTATCCACCTTCTGTAATCTACCTTTTCCTCCTCTTATTTTGATCGTCTGGATGGAGTTCTGTTGCTAAACTCTGGCAACTGATCAAGACCAATCGTCGTTCGCGGCACTCGGTCACTCCTGGAAATTATCTGCCTCTCTAACGCGTCGTAAACCCTGTGATCTGCAACTTGTTGTAGCAATTCCTCTTCCCTCTTCTTTCTCACGCCTCTCAAACGTGTACTATGTCACTTTTACTTGTAGATCATGATTCTATTGCACTTACGTGAGTTGCATGGGCTCCTGTTTAATGTAACGTTAGGTAAGGGGCGGGTGCCCTGATGGCATTCCTCCCCGAGCTTTTGAAGGGAGCTGTGCTTCCGTGATTGTGGTCACCCTTCTGAATCAGTTATACACAACTACACTAATCTATTTCACGTTACGTTATGGCTTCATATACTAAGCAGACTCAGCCGCTCACCTGCCATTGTATAGGTTGTAACTAAATCGCGCATTCATCGACACCAACTGACGCCTATTTCCGCGATACAATAAGCGGAAGCCTGCTCTGTGATACCTTTCTAAATTCGCCGCTATACGCTCGTATACCTGTACTCTTAGTCGAGAGTATCTTTTTGAACAACCCCTGCTCTCAACTCTCATTTCTTTAGAAAATAAAGTCAATATGTTATAATCTTTCTTCGATCGCCAGTACGGCAAATCGTGGGGCACTCGAGGTCTACATGGGTGAATATATGTGCTTATTTTTCCTATCTCTAAAGAGTTACGTGTCTTTTAGCCGCGGCCAGAGCCCCTAGGAATTGACCGAGAGGAAAAGAACTGGTGCTGTGTTTTGGGACATTAAGAAAGTGAGTACTCACCTCAAGCTTTGACCGGGTATGGCTACCGACACTTGGCACGCTGATCTGTTGTCGCACAACTCTCCCTCCTTGGATTTCCTCTTCTCTTTCAGGAGTTGGTTCACATCTTACACTACTGCGTGTCTTATTCTTTCAACGAGTGTCGTCGACATAAATGGTCTGTTGTTGATGGGCGAACCTTCTTCTTCCTTTTCTGTCAAACAGTGGTGTTCCTCAGGGTTCTTGTCTTATCTCCTACTTTTATTCCTGCTTTTCTCACTTAATGATCTTCTCGTCTCACCAACTCTTGTCTACTCTAACTTCACACTCCAATTGAGTGCCAATCGTACTCCGACGCCTATCAATTCCTTCCACAGCTCATATTGCAAAGTTCTGCTCTTCTTTTAGCCTCTTCTCACAATTAGAGATATCTCGTCTTAATCTTTCACGATTCCATTCTCCTGATTCTGGTATCAGTCAATTTTCAGATTGAGACTAGAGGTCAGTAGCAAGACCTTTGTGAACATACTATTTTCTTTAAAGAAAACCTACAACTCATCTCTACCAAAGTCTCCCTCTATAAAGAACAGTCCGATTTTCTAATAGACTTCTAATCAGTCTTTAGACCGGTTGCGCTCACTTCGCACTTAGTTGTAACCATTCAATTCCTGATTTTAAAATAATTATCAACATCCTTAACCTTAACAATAAACAAAGGAAAATGTTCTTGGCAGCACCTCACATACCAATAGGATGCGATGAACGGCTAGAAGGACTCGATGCAAGATAGACAACTTCAAGAGTATCGAGTGTTTCTAATCTCAAGAGAGCGAGACTTTTATTTCTCTCTGTCTGCACAAGTTACTTCCAGTTATATCAAAGAAGATTCTACAATATATCGACTGTGGCCATGATGGATATAGGCATCACTCCATAAGTCGTGGGGGCTGGGGTGGCTTAGGTTTCACTCCGGGTTTGGTGAATTAGGTATCGAGTTTGATAAGACTGAAAAGAGTTTAAAAACTGTCCTGTACTTTTCTAGTTCAAAACTTGACCGCTGCTATCTATGTTGCGGTGCTGAGATGAAATGTTAAGTTGGGTTTGCTTTTCTATTTGTCTTCTTTGTTAAATTTTTGCTAAAGTATGTCATGATACCGTTGAATGTTGTGCTGAGTGATCAGCGGCAGAGGTCTGTCGGCGAGAGAGGACTGTTTGCACATACGTCGCTGGTTGTCAGTCCATCCTTTAAATAGACTGCCCTCAGTCAGCACAAAGGGGATTAAACTGTGTACGGCACATGAGTTTTAGTGTTATGATGTTAAGCTGTAATGCTATTCCAGACTAAGTTCGCCTGCGTAGCCATGTATCCTTCTTTCCCTGCCACCGTAAATCTGTGTGCTGTTGAGATTCTGGTGTGAGTATACTCTCCCTCTTCTGTGTTTCCTACTCGCAATTAATCTCCCTCACTTTAAAAGCTCCGCGTCTGTGCTCTCCATGTGTGAGTTCTGCGTAAATTTTGCGTTAGAGTCGAAATTTGTTAAGTGTAACATCTCCCTCCTCTGAATTATGGACTTTGCCCCCGTGAGCGGTGGTGATAACTGTAAAATATATATACTTATATTATTTAACAGATTCTTTAGTCGATAATTAATTGTAAGAAGTTTTATACTTTAATTATTATATATCATTTCTATTAGTGTAAGTTATATATATAATATATCTTGTTGATGTATATATATTGTATAGTAATATATATATATACTACTATGTATGTGCAGTGTATAGTAATAATCTGACGTGTCGATTAAATAGTTAAATACGTATGATGTTGATGGTAGATGATGTATAAGTGATAACGATCGGTTTCTTGGTTGTGAGTGGTTTGTGTGTTTGTGTGTTAGTACGTGTGTGTATGTGATGGTGTTAGTTGTGTGTTTAGTTGTTGATAGTGTTTAGTGTGTGTATAGTGTTGGTTTATGTGTTTGGATTTGATGTATGTTATATATATATATTTAATGTTAGTGAGACTAGCGGTTTTGTTTGTGGGGTTTTTGAAATTTGGTTAACCTTCAACACGTTAAGATGAAAAAAAATAAAAGTTAATTAAATCGTAATAAATATTTCTAATTACCTGTAAATTCATATATTAGAAAATCAGGTGTGTTTCAAGAGTGTTGTACATAGAGTCGATACGACAAAGCTATTTTACAATATAAATATGAGATGCAACGTTGTGTATTCTCTTGGCTTGCACCCAATAAATTTTGATTTACAAAGGATCATCGCCTTCTGCATTAGTGACATGAAGTGCAAGTCGGAGTATGTGGCCTCACCATAATGCATGATGATGAATGACTATCAGATAACCACTGTATGGCCATGGCAATGTAAAAGTATCAAAACCGTGTATCTCTAATATTATGTAATTATGGGTAGATTTATCCGACACAAAGTCATCCTCTTCGAACACGTCATAAAATAACTCCTCCCTCAATCTTAGGAGCAAGTTATGGAGCGTCGAGCCCCAGCTGCCTATAAGTGTCAGGTCACAACAATATATGATGAAAATATCAGGATAAGAAATAAATAATGTGTGTTTTCAAACAAAAGTAAGTATGCAACCTAAATTTAATAGAATAGGAAAAATTTATTCTTCATGTGAACATATAGATACAAAGGTGTTGGTGATTAAAAATATATTAGGTATTAGGAGTATGGTACACGTACAGGTATATACGGTTATATGCTATATTATATATAATATAATATATATATAGCGGTAGTTAGCATAATAACTCACGTTTGGATATATTATCTATATTATATATATATAGTCTGCAATACCCATTATACGAGACAAAGGGAGAAACGAGAGGAGAGAGAAAGAGAGAGTATGAGAACGTAGGCACATGTAATCCTCCTAAAAATTAGGGTTGGGGGAACTCTACTATAATATTTTGTTAATATAAATTTGGGGTTCTCATTTGAGAGAGTTTTTAAGGTTTTTGATGGAGTTTAAGCACTCAAATATTAAGGAAGATACAGAAAGAGCATCACACTAAAAGTGGTTACTTGTTAGCCGGGGTAATTGAAATGCTGTGCCATTCGCGCAATAAACATTGGTCAAAGAGTTGCTAGCTGATAACCTTACATTCTGTGTAAAATTCACGTAGACAATTTTCAAATGGCACCAGGAGAGAGACAAAAAGTGAACAACTGTATAATTGTCTACGCCGAAGTAGTATCAATATAGGTGAGACATGTCATAAATTTGACGCTAACCTACGTTTACATCGTGTCAAATTGTTCTGACATAAACACTTTACTATATCATATTAAATATAATCAAGTTTAAAATCTTTTAAATGTGTTCAACGCGTCTAGATCGCCATCAAAAAATCATCAAACAGCTCGCTCTTGTCCGCTACGAAAAACTCCGACAGACACTAGTGTTGCAGCTGGGAGGCAAAGTTTTCATTTTCTTTAAAGAACATATTGCACAATCGGAGGGATAGAGAGTTGGTCCTACAAAATTATCATAAACATAAAGCCAGTTACAATAAATATGAGGAAAAGAGCACATTAACTATTGCAGGCGAGAGATCACTTATAGCAGGAGAAATGCAATATATACATGAAATGAAATATTAAAACGTATTTCGAACTGCAAAATAACAATTTCATACACGTGCCAAACAGACGCAAAAAAAAGTGGTATACCAATTAGTTGGATTTTCTGGCTAATGAACCAGGCTCAATGTGCGTCTCAGTGGTAATGTGCATCTAGAAAGATTGAGAATATAAGTTCATGCATCATGCACTATCTATTGTTCGTGTACAAAATAACTTACTAGTTACAAATAAGCAGGATAGTATATGTTTTCCATCAACAAGTTTTATAAAACACGATCCACTCAACTATACATTGTCTGTAAACTAAAGTTTATCACCTGAGGCATTTATAATTACGTAAAAATTTAAAATTTTTCTGATATCGCGACTTTACATCGAGTAGTTACTGAAGTGCAAACGAAAATCTGGAAAACTCGAGCTGCAACTAGACAAATCCAGACACGTAGCCACATAACATGGCACTCCATGAGAATGTCTTGGCTCATCATGATTAGGCACACTTCACTACTATTCTAATGTTCTACACATCTCACGATACCTTAACAGCGCATTGTAGTTTCACATTCTTAGCAGGTTGGGTTCGACCCACAGTATCAAAGCTTAACTAACACACACATCTATATTATATCACACTATACATCAAGCATCAAATACCACATCCGAACACATACTACTAAGACTAAATATAACACATTCACATCACACATATCACTGCATATACACACACATATATATTCGTAAAGAAATGAAATGTTTTAGCTATTTAAGTTATATAATTAGTTTAATATTTATATTTTATTATTTAATAACTTTTTAGACCTTATATAACTTACTATCATTTTTACCTATATATATATTACTTATTTATTTATATATTATAACAATATATATTCATGGGGCAGAGAGTCGTATGTGGGATTATTATATGTTACTCAATCTTATGTTATTATACATATATAAATTATTATATTATATTATTATATATATATATATATATATATGAAATATTATATAATATATATATATATATATAATATTATATATATATATATTATTATTATATTATAATAATATATATATTATATATATATCAGTATATATAATTAATATATTATATAATATATATTATTATTAATATAATTATAATTTATATATATTATATAATTATATAATATATATATATATTATATACTATATTATATTATTATTTCGGAGGGAAGTTGGGCCTCCCCTCATTGTTTTCGGTTTTAGAGCCCGGCCACTTAGATATTATATATATATATATAATATATATATATATCTTAATATATTTATATAAATATTATATATATTATATATATATATATTCATATATTTATATATATATTATATATATTATATATATAGTCTTATAATAGT
>JABUQX010095218.1:0-2500 GCA_015478945.1 Trachelipus rathkii
AGAGAGAGATATTGTAATTTATCTATTAAGGGCGTATCGATGAATTATTTTTCTGTAAAATGAAAGTAGCAGAAATAGAAAGGAAGGTAAAATCGTGCAGGATTATATTATTTATAGGCGGATTATATTCAATACTAAAATGGTAGAAATTCAGATAAGCGAGCTCTAAATGAAGGTAACAATCTAAATACATGTAATGACTACAAAGTAAGATTAATTGTTGATCGCTCGTAGGCAACGTCAATAGATCACTATTGATCGTGGTCATAGTCTGGAGGACGGTTTTTAGGTATGTAAACTTAGATAAACTTTATTCCGATCGCCTCTTTAGTGGAGTTATTGGGTAGATCGTATTCCCCTATGAAAACACTTGCATACACATTTCTGATGACGTAACATACGCTATATACAAACGAGGATATAGGTATCGTTCATCATAGAGTGGATTGCAGCCCCTGCTTAATTTCTATATATAACCAGTTCTCCCCTTTAGTGGTCGGTCGTTCAGATAGCTCGTTATCTTGTGTATTATCACCTATTGGTGAGATAGCTCTTTAAGTTTTAGGGTCCCCTTTAGGGTGTCTTGGAGAGTTTTCGTGTCCCACTCCCACATGGTAATTCTTATTGCTGGTGATGTCAACTACGTCGTCACCCTCACAAGTTGTTTTTTTGCAATGGCCTTATATATGCTAAGATTTAGCACGTTTTTTCCCGGCACTTTTTTAAACATGTGCACGTATTCGTGCACAAGTTCCTGTCAGCATCTGCGTCTTGGTTGATGGCCTCCTAACACCGGAGAATTTATGGATTTTTTCCAGTGGCGTCACTGCATGTCAATGGCTGGCGACTTGCGTTTCCAATGGCCGCGACGCCGTTTTTGTGGAGTTTTTGGAGCTTCTGAATTGGTCAAATCAAGTTCGATGTCGGCCATTGACATAGGAATTTCCATTACATCGTTAGATTTTGACGTTTTGAGACGTCAAATTAGGTGTTTCAGGTCATCGATACCTTTTCAACGCTTTCGAGATGCTCTAAACCGGGCAGGAAATTTCAGGTTATCATCGCAGTTGACTTGGAAATTTCCACTACACTACGATTTCGACGCTTGGAGTGTCAAAGAATAGGTTTCCAGAGGTCGATGGAACACCGTTTTCCCTAGGTCGCTGAGTAGCGTTTGGGGCTTAGTCTATATATATATTATATATATATATATATTTATATATATATATATTATATATATATATATATATATAAATATAATATATATATAATATATATATATATATATATATATATTATAATATATATATATATATATATATATATTATATATATATTATATTTTAATATAAGCCTGTATATATATATATATATATATTATATATATATATATAATATATATATATTATATATATATATAATAATATATACTGATATTATATATATATATATATACTATTATATATATATATATATATATATATATATATATATATATATATATATATATATATATATATATATATATATATATATATATATATAATATATATATATATATATATAAAAAATATACAATATATATATATATATAATATATATATAATATATGATATATATATGTATAAACAAATGATAGTCAAGTGAGGTATCTTTCCTTATGTTAGCAACCCCATGAACTTGATTTCGAGGGTTTCAAGTTCCTAAAGGGTTTCAGAGCCCTGGGTGGGGCTCCAGGAAAAAAAGAAATAAATCCCAGAGTGCACAGCTGCAGAAGGAAGGAAGGAGTCGACCCGACTCAGGAGCGGAAGCTGAGGGTTAGCTGAGCCAGAGTAGTGCGGTGCTTGAATCCAAAACTTGCTTTTGACTTGCCTACTGTGTGTTACAAAAATGATGGGTACTGAGATCGAAAACACTGGTAGTAGTACTAGTCCCCCATAGTCAGTCAGTCCTATTGAATTTTGTTATTATTATTATTATTATTATTATTATTATTATTATTATTATTATTATTATTATTATTATTATTATTATTATTATTTTTATTATTATTATTATTATTATTATTATTATTATTATTATTATTATTATTATTATTATTATTATTTATTATTTATTATTATTATTATTATTATAATTATTATATTATTATTATTATTATTATTATAAAATTATTATTATTTTATTATTATTTTAATTATTGATTATTATGTATTATTATTATTATTATTATTATTATTATTATTATTATTATTATTATTATTATTATTATTATTATTATTATTATTATTATTATTATTATTATTATTATTATTTAATGGGTCGCCTGGAGGTTCAAAGCTTGCGAGCGTATTATATACGAGTGATCGATGTATAGGTACTAGAACGGCCCCACACGAAGCCCTAACTTCAACTCCATTGAACACCTTTAGGACAGCTTCAAAAGGGCCGTTCGACGATCTGCTCCCATACTTCTTACTATTCATCTACTGGAACGTGC
>JABUQX010095218.1:15000-27392 GCA_015478945.1 Trachelipus rathkii
ACACGCCCAGAGCATAATACCTTCCCCTCCTAGAAACCCCACCCAGTAGGGCGGACCATGAGTGTGGCCTCGGCAAAGCCTCCCGGAACTCCACGTCCAGTACCTAAGATGAGAAAATAATAGCCGTGCACCACACTGATAAGACGCGAAGCCCAAGATTATAAACACCCAAGTGCAGGACAGCCTCCTCAGTGGTTAGGCAAGGTTCGGGTCCCCAACAATAGGCGGCCCGGAGAAAGGCGAGAACAACCGGTTTTTGAACTGTACCCTCACCCACGGGGAAAGGAGGGCAAGATGGGCACAAGATGGGAACAGAGACAACGGTAGAGACCAGGACTTCAGTAGAGGAGATGGGGGGGGATGTCCCCAAAGAGAGAGCAGAATACGTTGGGTAGTCCGTACAGATAAGTGGAGGAGAAGAGAAACAAACTGGGAAAGGAAATAGGAAAAAAATATATAATAATAATAATAATAATAATAATAATAATAATAATAATAATAATAATAATAATAATAATAATAATAATAATAATAATAATAATAAGGAGAGGAGTAAACAAGAAAAAAATATATATATATAAAAAAAGAATGAAAGTGGAACTTCGCAGACACAAAGTGTCTGTGCCCCCTCACGACGACAACGAGGCCCCATTCGTGATAATAATAATAATAATAATAATAATAATAATAATATATAATTAATAATAATAATAATAACATAATAATAATAATAATAATAATATAAAATAATAATAATAATTTTTTGAGTGGATGTACAGGAATCTCCACAGCACACAAAAATGCGGCTATACCGTGTTAGGAAACTAACGACAGGGAAACCCCTAACGGAACGAAATAGGAACAAGGCTGAGATGGTTAGATCTTATACAAGATGTTCAGTTCCAATAGGAAGGCAAAAATGTGATCACTACGAAAATGAGATGATTCGGATAAGATGTGCTGAAGGCGATGCTGAAGAGGTATAGCTAACACGTAGGAAAGAACTTGCTTCTAAGGGTGAGATGGCTAAACGCGAAATCCACAAAGAGATGAACGACTGTGAGGACAACTGGAGGAAAAATAGGCAGGTCGGGGGAACCCCCAGCGACATAAGAAATCCATGAGTGAGATTTGTTTGATCAAGACGCAATCGAGCCAGGACGACCTCCAGGAGGCGACTCCTCCTACTAGATGAAGACCACCGGTCAAGGACGGGTTTGACATTTCGAAGTTTGGCGCCACGAGCATCATTCGCCCAACATGACTGCTAGCCAGAGAGGAAGCCCCGACGCAAAGAGATGGAGAAATCTGTAGCAGGGAAATGGCCCAGGCGCACAGCAGGAGGAAGGTATTTGGGCACACGACACCCTGTGTGCAGCCGCTGTTTGGCTTTCCCATCGAGGCCCGTCCGTTAACAGGAAACGCCACTGGGAGGGACCAAACGAGCTTCAACTATTGTGGTTCTGCGCAGGTAACAAGCAGAGGGACTGTTGAACGGCACAGACCAAAGGGTTACGGGTTGACCTGTCAAGCAATGACTGGAGAACGCTCCGAGAATGGGAAAAGATGGTATAATTACCCCCACGGGCGAATGTACTGATCCTGTTCATCGCCATGGACACTGCTATCAATTCAGCTGAAAAAACAGACAAATAGGGTGGAAGGGTGTGGGATACAGTGATGTACGGAAACACAGCTGAACTCCCACCCCTTCCTCTGACTTGAATCAATCGGTATAAACCGCTATATTGATTCGCTATGGCCTCCGCGTGAGAACCAAAGGATCCCTCAACGCACAGGGTTGTGCCTCGACTTTAACTCAAAGACTGGATTCCACGCGTGACTGCAGAGAGAGGAGGCGGAAGAGACCCACTGTGAATGGGGAGGTAAAATCATATTGCATGACCGCTCGCTGAGGAAGGTCGAGGAAAGCGAAGATGGAAGTAACAATAACAGCAAATGGCCAATAAGAAGGGTTGTGACGAACGCGCTCTATTATAGGTGTCAAGGCCGACGAGGTAGGAACCCAAAGACGGATGAGCAGCGACCACATGAGCTGCCACTCCCGCAGGGATAGGGGCATCACCCGGCCTCTACTACCAGGAACGGAATGCACCCGTGGAAATTCTCAGACCTTAGTTTGAATGGGGTCAAGAAGGCGGAGGTAGGACGGGAAGGTCTGCCCATAAATGGCACGACCATAGCAGTTTAGCCGCACCAGCATGATGTAAAGGTGGAGCAATGGTTTTTCTGTCCGCACCCCAAGTCTTGGAGGTGAGGTGCCATAAAGATCCAAGAAACGCGCGGCAATTAGCTTTTGAGGAAGAGTATTGAGGTCAGGTACGTGAGGCGCTCAATCGAGCAACAACCGGGACCGCACCTCGGCTCCATCAACTGAATACGGGGAAGCCAAGAGGTAACATTGGAGGGGCGGATTGTAGGCGACCCTACGACGAGGATTTTTCCCGGAAAGCACGGTCTGTAGTTTCGCGTGGAGAATGGAAGACCAACGCAGAGCGCCAGGGAGGAAACCCTATCATGGGAACCCTGAAGTTGACTGTTCATAACAAGAAGTTGCTCCAGAGATGTACAGGGCAAGATGTCAACATAGATGGAGCCAGCGCACCGATTGCGGGATGGAAACGACACCACCATTAAACCGATAGCGAAATGAAACAAGCTCAGTACCCCTGCCCTGCGGACACCCTTCGTCCAGGACAACAACGCCTCAACAGCGTGGTTACCACAACGGACCTCAAACAACGATCCGAATCAATAACTGAAGGAAGAGGGGAATTTACCCCCTAAGACCCAAGGGTAGAGGCTCCGCAACGCCCCACCTCCACGTGCTATCATATGCCTTTCTAGGTCAAAGAAAACGCAAGCTCAATTTTGTGGAAGTAAAATGACTCTCACAATGTCGTTTCCAACCGAAAGAGAGGATACTGGTCGAGCGATGGCAACGAAAACCAATTGGTATTCGGAAAATGCATGGAGTTGCTCCAACGTGGGAAAAAGACGGGAAGCCACCAATCACTCCATGAGCTTCCATGTATTGCAGTCAAGGAAATAAGGGCGATGGTTATCGGAAGAAGTCGATCCTTCCCAGGTTTGGGAATGGGGGACAATATATTGCAGTAACACCAGACGGGAGGGAAGACCCCTCCACCCATATTCTATTGTATAAGCGAGAAGAAAGGCAAGTGCAGATGGATGGGCCATGTCGAAGCATCTGGAAGGAGATGCCGTCAGGGTCAGGCGCTCCATCCCCGCAAAGCTTGAGGCGTCTAGAACCTGCCTGGTAATAGCCTGTTGGTATGGGTCTGTTCAGGTGACGAAAAATCAGGAAACTCTAAACCGCAAGCGACCAGGACGAAAAACGTTCGGATACGGGCAGCCGCTGGAGCAGGGCGCGAAGTGATAATCCACTCGTCCGCCACAGAACCCCGGGAGCAAAGATACATCAGAGGTTTGCCGGGCCGTAAACGAGGATAATAGGCGGATTTGCATGGTTTTCGGGAAAATTTTCGCACCTTTTTATAGACCGATGATACAGGCGTAGAAGAATTAACGGTGGAAGCGTATGTGCGAAAATACGGTTTCCGCGTACGGCGATTAATACGCCGGGAGCGGACCGTCGAAGCCTTAAACAGAATCAAGTTGGAAGGTGTGGGAGTCTGTTTATACAGCTTATACAACTTACGCTTTCACGATTAGGAGCACATTCCTGGTTCCACCAAGGGGTTGTTGATTTCCGGGTCCAAGATGAACGGGGTAATATGATCCGATACCGCCTGAAGGATAACCTCCTGAAGTAAGTGAAGGCATCCGCCGGTGACGGGAACACGTTAGTTGCAAGAAAGATGGGAAAGTAAGTGGCCTGATGAAAGAAAGAAGTCTGCCCTGTCATAGCGCCAGCCAGAATAAGGTGGTAGCTGCAGACTGGGGCCGAAGGATGGTATCACGATAGGGTGGTGGTCACTACCACAGAGGAAAGACGACCTTTCCCACCCAAATCGATCTAAAGACGACATGGAACACAACGAGACGTCAACACAGGAAGAAGTGCCTGTATCAAAACGTTCAAAGGTGGGAAGGCCCGTGTTGAGACATCCTAATGAAAAATCCTTGCAAAATACTCAACAACCAAATCGACATTGGGGGCGTAAAGAGTCTCCCCACAAGGATGGCGGAGGTTAAGTCAATGAGGACAACAATGGCGGCGGGAGACTCGTGAAAAAATCGACGAGGTCCTTCTTGGTATATTTACAGCTGGGCGCCAGGTACACTGAGCACAACTAAGCAGTGCGTCAAATGGATACGACCACTACGGCATGCAGTGGAATGGAGAGAGGAAATGGGAGTAAATGGGAAATACTCGTGGAAGCAGGATCGCTTGCCCCACCTCTGCGCTGGCTCCAACGATTTCAGGGACATAAGGGTTCCCTGTACCTTAAGGTTGCCTAAAAGGTTCACGGTCAGCTGAAGTTGCAACTCCTGTAAACACAGCCAAGGGCTGATGATTGACAAGTAATCTCTTTGGTTCTTCGTAATTAGCAAAGTATCCGCGGCAGTTCCATTGGATGAAAAGTGCCATAAACGGGAAACAATCAATGGTCAGGATGATCCGTGACAATATTCACGATGTTTTGGGATGTGGCAGTCTTCTCATAGGGTAAAGGCGGAAGGTCCCGTGAGCCGTGGGACGACCCCCCCGACAGGAACCTCAAACCCCGGAGGGAAAGGAAGATCACGCAGCAGCGATATGTGTGGACCCCCCTGTTTACGAGAGTGGTTCCTGGGCACATCAGGAGAGGGCTCGCCAAGTCACACTCCACATTTCGAACATTTCTCCCCTCAGACGCACCCCTGCCAGACTTCTTAGCAGGCTGGGAAAGGGACGTGTCCTGCCAGGAGGTGCCCTAACAGAGGCCGGGGAAGATGGAAGAGGACAAGTAGGAATGGTGTCGGTGGGAGTGAGAAGAGACACATCGGAAGACGAGTGTATGGCGTCCGCAGTCAAAATCTCGGAAGCGGTCCGACCTCGTGTAGTGCCAAAAGGCTCAGTCGACGGGTCCGAAGTCAAAGGGGGTGGAGGGGAAGAGGCAGGAAATGAAGACTCCTCCATCCTCCTGCGTCCACCAGCAGCCAACCAACCCTCAACACACATCGAAGCGGCGCCAAGTCTACCCGAAGGAAGAATGCGAGCGGACAAGGTGTTAATCGATACCTCCTCGGACCTCCCCTTGGGCGGGACAAGTGTCAGCACGTGACGCTCCCACGGAAGAAGAGTAGTCTGAAGAGTCCATCGTGCCATCCGAAAAAGTTTCAAAATCGCTTGAATAATGCAGAAGCGAAGCGAGCTTAGGCGGCGTAAGTAGCAAATTATCAGAACGAGCAGAGGTCGGACCACTGGTCCGAGATCGGCCACACGGGTTGTCAGCGCGGCGAGCCCGTTTAGGCAGGACAAAGAAAGGTCCCCCAGTACGAACGGAATCCTTCTGCTTCAAGAAGTCCGCGGCCCGACAAGCAAGCGAGTACGGATGTCTGTCACGGGAAGATCCGCCCTTGGACGGACTCCCACAACCGTTAAGAATGACTTGGTGTTTCCCGGGCGAAACAGAAGCAGGGCGTTTCCGGGAGACGGTACAGGTAGGCTCCGACGAGGCACATGGGCGTTTGCCATCGACCTCAGGAGCGGAACATGTCGCAAAATCAGATATCCCCTTGGGAGCTGCATGGACCTACAAAAGGAGCATGAGAGGGTCGTGTGTGTCGGCGAAGAACGACGAGTGGTCCGGCGGACAATTATGGGAGAGTTGGGAGGACAATTGTCCAGAGCCACAGGAACCACCGAAACAGGAAGGCAGAACGGTCGAACGTGAAAGCGGACCAAGTTCCGGACACAACACACGGTGGCGATGGGCAACGGTAGAGGCAATCGCAGATGGAGTGGACGTTGCAGCAGCATAAGAAAGAGGAAGATGAGCCAGCTTCTTTCTCGCCCGGTGGGTAGAATCTCGACGGTCAAACTTATGAATGGTGCACTGCTCTAGGATTTCCTTCTCCAAGGTGAAAAAGGGGAAGTGGACAGAGGAGGCTGGGTATGGCCCCTTGCAGTTAGGACAACATGGAGGATCTTCGTCACAGTTCGGGTGGAGAGAACTACCACACGTCGGACATATGGGCTGGGGAGACCGACAATATTTTTAGTGGGTGACCAAATTTATGGCTATTAAAACATCTCCTCGGGAAGGGCACATAAGTCCGAACCGTGTGCATGGTAAAACCAAGTTTTACTTTGGATGGAGGGAAAGGCATAGAAAAGGTAAGTAAAAGACGAGTGTTCGTCGTTGAGGGGTCTTCGTTACGGTGAGGGGAACGATAAACGTCAGGGATAGGCAAACCGTGTGATTCTTGTAAATTGAGTAAGGATGTCATTCGAAGCATCGGAACAGAACTCCGGCGTTATATATGGTACCCTTCGGAGTGTTACGAACATTCGTTCAGTTCAGAAAGGACGGGAAATCTACCCCATGTGCAGGAGTAGGGAAAGCAAGGACGTTTGCTCTGGGATATGAGACGGCAGCCGAACAAGAGAGAAACCGTTCCTCATTGGCGTAGCCATTGACTCAGTAGTTTGAAGAGAAGCTTCCAAAGCATCACTAAGGATGAGCTGACTCACAGAAGTCAGTGAACGAGAAAATGTCGAATGTAAAAAAAAATAAAGCGGGTAGGAGTCAAGACCCGAGACCCCAGGAGGGGGGTTGGAGAAAGCGATCGTCGGAGTCGGTTTATTCTGGCGTCTAGGAAGGGAACCCTGAGATGGCTGAAGTAAAGCTTGAGAGATAAGGGCATTATGAGAGGCCACAACAGCCTCACCTGGTCTAGACGGTGTAGTCCCTGAAACGGGATCGGAATGGAGGACCATTGGGGTTGGTGGTGCAGTACCAACCATTTCATCAACAAGGGAATCAAAGCCCCTTACGTCGCTGGTCTGGAAACAGCCAGGGAGGGGTCGGTTTGGGGGCCCGACAGATGGGGATTACCGCCTTTCTTGAAAACTTTTATCTTTTTTTTGCTTTTCCCATACGAAATAAATACTCCTGGAAAACATCTCCGCAATAAAAAAAACACAAATGATGAATATAAGCATAAATCCTGGGAGCGTAGCCACAGGAACCGCACCCACCATAGGCCCAGAGCATAACGCCTCCCTCCCAGAAACCCCATCCCGTAGGGTGGGCCATGGGTGTGGCCTCGGGATAGCTCCCTAGAACCCCGTGTCCAGTACCCAAGATGAAAAATATTAGACATGCACCACATGGATTAAACGCGAAGCCCAAGATTATACACATAAGTGCAGTACAGCCCAGCCTCCTCAGAGGTAAGGCCAGGTTCGGGTCCTCAACAATAGGCGGCCCAGAGAAAGGCGAGAAAAACCGATTTTTTAACTGTACCCTCACCTAAGGAAGAGGAGGGCAAGATGGGCATATGATGCGCACAGAGAAAACAGCCCGTAGCCACCAGGAATCAGGGGAATGGGGAGACCCTCAGAAGAGAGATCAAGAATACGTAGGGTAGTACGTACAGAAACCGAGAAGGGATACAAACATTGGAAGGGACGGGCAAAATGAACAGGATAATAATAATAATAATAATAATAATAATAATAATAATAATAATAAAATAATAATAATAATAATAATAATAATAATAATAATAATAATAATAATAATAATAATAATAATAATAATAATAATAATAATAATAATAATAATAATAATAAATAATAATTAATAAAATAATAATAATAATAATAATAATATTAATAAGAAAAAAATAATAATAAAAATAATAAGAATGATAATAATAAAAGAAATAATAAAAATATTAACAGTAACAATAATAAAAAAATGAATAATAATAAAATAATAATCAGAAGAACAATAATAATAAAAAGTACTAATAATAACAATAAAACTAACAACAACAAAATACCATAGAACAAAAATGGGAAGTAGGGCAACCACAAAAAGAGGGGGGAAAAAGCAACCAAAAACAAAACGTACCTCTTACCAGATACCATCTGAAAAAGGTATCTGAGCCCCCCACCCCGACACGGTGGGGTACTTTAACGGGGGAGGGGTTAATAATAATACTAATACTAATAATAATACTAATAATAATACTAATAATAATAATAATAATAATTATAATAATAATAATAATAATAATAATAATAATAATAATAATAATAATAACAATAATCAATAATAATAATATACTATAGAACAAAAGGGGAAAGTAGGACAACCCCGAAACAAAAGAAGGGGGAAAAATAAGTAAAAACAATAACGTAAATCTTCAAAGATACAATTCGAAATATGCATCTGAGACTCCTCACCACGACAAAGTGGTTACGTTAACGGGGGGGGGGGGGGTATACATTGTGTTAGCTCGAACAAGATTTAGTAGAATCATAAAACAAAACTTACACTAGTTTCTTATAGCTTTCAGCCAACTAAAAACGCAAATTTTTCCCGAGGAAGTCCTTGAGTCTAATAATAGTTTCCTACGTTTTCCAAGACATGACTTCAAGTTTGTACTTATAAAATAAGAGTTATCGATTTAGAAGCATTGAATTTTTTTTTAATAACCTAATAAACATTTTTTCAACTAAGATCACTTTTAACAAGACTCCTATTATTAAAGTATACAAGAAGTATACACCAATTAACACTCCACGAGTCTGATACATACAAGAATGATTTTGCTAAGACTTTTAAGAACTCTCCATAAACGTTTTCTTCTCTCTTTTCAATTTCCTCCTATAGTTCTTTCCATATAGATATAATTTCTTTTATATAAATGACCCATTTCATATATTATTTTAATATCTTCTTTTGTTTCTAAGATGTAGGTTTTAAAATTCATTTATTAAACTGGAAAGCAGAGGTTTCTTGCGTTATCTATTTTATCATATGAGAATAGCCGATACAAAATCTTCCAATCAATATACAACTAATACAAGTAAACTATAAAGCAAAATGGCTTAGTAAACAAAATTGCAAAACAAATTTATTGCACATTTTAAAATGTTTTCAACAGCATGGTAAAAATAAATAAATGTAAGTTATTTTATATCTATACCCTAGCAAGATTTTAAATCCTCTTCTGCTTCACTATCTCTAAAGGACATCACATTAATTTTAATATTTATTGTAAAAACAAGCAGGCAGGTATAAAGCCCACAGCACACACAATCGGTTTTAAACCTGGTCTTCAGTGATTATGGCATAAATTTATTTAGAGAAGATACATAAAAGAATACAAGTAGTGAAGAAATTCTGAAATGCTAAAATATATATAGAAAATTTATATAGAAAATTTATGTGAAAAGAAAAAAACTTTCGAACTTTTAAAAAATGGTAAAAACTCATTGAAAATCAAATCTTTAATTAAATATTTCGCAATATTATTCGATGTTAAAGACACTATTAATCTTAGGCATTTAATATCACTTTTAATTTCTTAAACCTAGATTTGCAAAATTTAAAACTTATATGAAATAGACATGAAGCTATTAAAAGATGAAAAACAAATTGTAGAAACTATCAACGAATGTACCGATAATATATATATTAATTACTGTATCTATCTTATCGAAAATAATAGTTCTTAATTTTTAAGAAATAAGTTATTGAACTGTATTACTAATAATTACCTAAAAAGTTTACATGTCATTCACTTTAAAATGAATCTAAAAATTCAACTACTAGTCACACCCAAATTTTTAACGTGATGCACTAAAACACAAAACATTTTCATTGTTAAATTACATTACGTTATATTACTAACAAAAATATACTTAAATAAATGATACAAATGTCATTACTCGAATAACTCTTCTTTCTACAATAGCTAACGTTAGCATCGGTTGAAGCATTAACATTTTAATAGATTGATATATAGGACAAAATACATATCCGCTGAAAATCCGAAAACGAAAGAATCAAGAAATATTCAAATAAAGATAGTCGCTATATAAATGAACCTAGAGACCTAATCTTTATAGAGGTAAAAAATGTATAAGCAATTAGTTTTTCAAAAAGAGGAAAGAAATATGCATCTTAAAATAGATATAATAAATTGGAAGAATTTTTAAAATCTTACTTTTTTTTTAAATCTTTTTTTTCCCCAAAGTCGGTAGGAAATGAATGTAGCATTAAAGATAATTTCTGACGTGCAATGGGAGTGCTAACTAATCTGTATTCAAGATATTAACAATAGCATAATATGAAAATATATACAATTAAAATAAGTAATTATTACTTAAAACATCGTTTCTTTGAAGCAATATATATATATATATATATATATATATATATATATATATTATATATATATAAAAATATTTATATATATAAGCAAAAAATATATATATATAGTAAGATATATATTAATATAATATACATATATATATATATATATATATACATATATATTTTTATTTATTATATATATATATATATATATATATATATATATATATATATATATATATATATATATATATATATATATATATATATATATATATATATATATATAAACGGTAACCTTTAACATATCAAAAAGCATAGGTAATGAGACAACTTCGCTATAAAAAAAAACTTTTCACGTATTGTCTCAACATACTTACATTAAAGTCTAAAAATAGTGGAAATGAGAAAAAAAAGCATGACAAAAATAATAATTGGTGAAGGACAACGTTTTATAATACTTTTGTTAGTTTGGACGATAATAGAAGGCTCTTACATAATTATTAGTCAAGATTATGGATAGTCTATGAAATAAATTCCTTATGATTACACATCAATTAACCCACATGAAACAAAAAATAAAAAATAAAAATCACTTAAACCTTTATGAGAGTATAAACAATTTATGCAAAATAGAGCAGAACATTTGAATAATTTCGATGATTATATATAGCTGCAAAAGTCCATGTCAAAATCATTTTATATCAGTAGATATCGAGAGGACTTGGAAATGAAGCAAATGAAAAAGAAATTACCTTATTTCAAAGATATTCGGTGTGAGCCAAAAAGAACAATATCTCTAACAACAACAACTGTGTTATAGTCAAAACCTGTTTCAAAAACTCTTGCGATAACTTTAAAAAGAAAAAAAAGAATGAAAAGTTACTTTGCTGAAACAGAGACACTGAATCAAGAAATAAAAAACTCAAAATTTTTCCATTACAACAAAACATCTTGGTACAATTACACCAAAATCTCAATTTTATATTTAAGCAAATTTTGCTTATATTTTGTAATTTTACATTAAAAGTAAATGTAATATACACATTACCAACGTGATAAATTTCATATATATATATATATATATATATATATATATATATAATATAAATGTATATATATATATATATATATATATATATCGTATATATATATATATATATTATATATATATATACTATATATATATATAATATATATATAAAAAAATATATATAATATATATATATATATATATATATATATATATATATATATATATATATATATATATATTTATAATATATATATATATAACCGTTAAAAAACTATTGTGTACAATATATATTATATATATATATATATATATATATATATATATAGTATGATATATATATAATTATATATATATATATATATAGTATATATATAATATATATTATATATTATATAATATATTATATATTATATTATATATATATATATACTTAAATATAATATATATATTATATATATATATATATATATATATATATAAGTAAAAACTAATTAGAAAATACAAACAAAAACCATTTATATATATAAAAAAAAGTATATTCATATAATATATATATATTATATATATATAGTACTATTATAATATATATATAATATATATATATTATATATGTAATATATATATATATATATATATATCTACATATTATTTTTATAGATTATATATATTTTTAGAATTTAAAAATTATTTAATTTAAAAAAAAAAAAATAACAAAAAAAAATTGAAAAAACAACTGAAAAACAACCCTTTCAGAGACATTAAACTCGTTCCCCTTTTTAAAAATTTGAATCATAAAATGAATTAGGTTATAAGAATCTGTTATTTTTATTTTTTGATTATATAATATATATATATATATATATATATATATATAATATATATATATATATATAAATATAATAAGATAATATATATATATATATATATATAATATAAATATAGATATATAATTATATATATGCATAAAAGGTTTCAGAAAGAGAGCTGTTTAAAATACTTGAAAATATTACCTTAATATACGAGTAACCTCT
>JABUQX010095219.1:0-35839 GCA_015478945.1 Trachelipus rathkii
ACAGTAACATGCTACATCTCGAGTAGTGTTTCTACTGAAAAAATATAATTTAAAAATCCATTCACAATTTTTCATTTTATACAGTTAAAAAACTCACATTTTTCAAAAGTGAAATTCTTAATTGAAGGCCATTATATTTATAATTATTATTTAATTATATTTGTTTTAAAAACTAATAAAAACTGTTATTTTAATATACTTAAGAAAAGAAATGTGCCACACGTATATGTGTGTATCATAAAGGTGTAGGGATGTTAACATGTGATAGCTGAAATACATATTTTTATTTTTTTCTTTACAGCATTTAGAGTGGATAGCTACCGATATATCTCACCCTATCCATAAAAAAGGCACGGTATCCTATAGGTCACTATATACATACCCGTCCTAGCTGAAATACGCTATATATATATTATATATAATAGATATATATATATATATATATATATATAATATATTATACATATATATATATATATGAATATTTCATACATATATATATATATTAATACCTGTATATATTATATATATATATATATAATATATATATAATTATATATATATAATATATATATATATATATATATATATATATGATATATATATATATATATAATATTATCTTTATCTTTTTCTTTATTCACTACCTCATTCTTCCCAAGACGGGGAGTTAAGGTGCTCGCTAATCAAGCATCGGAAAAAGATAAAAGTACTAAGTAGGAGAAATATTGACAAATGATCGAAATAAGAAAGCCCAGCCTTACCGCCCCCTCTGTATCCATATAATTTATAGTATGAATAAACTCGTCACATATGAATACACAGCAAAATCACCCAGAGCATTTCATTATTAGGGAACCGCGTGTAACGAGCCCTCCTATATGGTAATATCGTTACAATTAGTAAGGGTTCAATTACACTCACTCACCTCACTATATGTAGCCCAGGTGGGCCATAAACCATTGCCTAGCACTATAACAAGAACCCCGACCATTCTCTCCTATTTAAGGTATACACTTTATTTCTACTAAGCCTCATTACATGCTAAAATACATCACATGTTCTCTTCAATTCAGACATTACTGTATCACTAACGAAACCCCTCCCTTATTTAATATTCACAACTTTCTCTTCAGGTAGTTACACTATTCATATATACTCACTAATACCGGTCTGAGGTTCCTAATAATAACTACTAGCACGCACTATACATTACTCGCTATAATAACCAAATACCGACTATCATTCATCGATTCCACTCACATGAACCAACTAGCCATCTCAACTATACTATTTCATTTATGGCTGTACTTCAATTAACCCCTTTTCTTTACACACCACTACAACTCTCTAGTATAAGTTTCATTACCTCATATATTTATTTAATTCTTCTCTAAACCTAAGCATAGTACTTAAGATTGTCCTATATTACTCAATGTAAACACATTGAAGCTTTAAGATCTATACTTCTTATTCCAGACATAGTCTCACTACCTATCTAATTCAAATACTCAAACACAAATGAGAAAAAATTTATTATACAGATATTATTACAGGCAAACTAAGCCACAATGTCAGAGAGACCCTAAGCGCACGTATTTCTATCCTGACTCTCAGTACCTTGATTATTACATTCACAAAATTTTTCTATACGTATTAGAAATATGCTATCTAGCTGAGCATAATTTGCTCAGCTATATCTCCATCACAACTTTTTGCTCCTATAATTAGTTAATGCGGTGCATTTACGTTCACGCGCGAGATCTTTACTCATCATCACAACACATAATCCGAATAATTATAAGATATACCTCTCAGTACCTCTCTCACAACCTAATGCTCTTCTGCTTATGACATGTACTATCATCTAAATTATAGATCTCCTAATCGAGCTAGTATGCGACAGTATGTCAGCTCTATCTCTCTACGGGATAATATAGGCAATAATGAAATATTTTTAAACGCCTATAAAAGGTGCTACTTAACTATCTACCAGCGTATAATATTAAACTTTCAAATACCTATCATGTAGCTTTTACATAGCCATTTCCACCCTCACACCCTGACTATTATGGATTCCATCATAGCTATCCGAAGTAATGCCCTATCCATACTCTGTAATCCGAGTTTTCTAGATTGCCTGCCTATATCACCATGGTTATAATAGAGATTGGTGAAGAAATCAGTTAAATATTTAATGCACTAGGAACCGAGAAGATGAGGGATATTTTCTTCACGGGAAATATGGAGATAAAGTAAAGGTATTAAAGGTTCGCTCATTGAACCTCACGTCAAGTGATAGTGCATTCGTATGGACGTACAGCTCGAGTATCTCTAGAATCTATGACATCTTACATATTGAACCTCACTGTACTATTCGGTAATTACCTTGTCATCTCGCGGAGCATATTCGCTTGATCTATAGAGATCATCTTAAATCCTACGAGAGCATAGATTAAAGTAGGTAACTTTTTAAGTTTTTGATGAAGTGTGTGAAGTTATTGAAATTAATCTTACAATTTGTTGTAACTATGAATAACCATATTAAATAAATCACCTATATCATAAGTCATCCTGTTTTTGTATGGATGGCAAGTTTTTTAAGCTTTTAAAAGTAGGTTTTCTAATTTTGATACATCATCTGGTTGCTTGAAAATTGCTTTGTTTTATATTGATGGAAAGAAATCAGAAGGCAGGATATTTATGAATTAAAAGATTTGTAATGTAGGTTACCTTCAATAAATGTGCTTCTTGAAGTACACAAGGCAAACCTATCTTTTTCATATAAATATAATATTTTTGTCAATAATAAGCCTAGTTTCTCATGCTAATTAAAAAGAATTTTTCAACTTTGAATATTTGTGAATTGAATAAAATTTGTATTTGTGTAATGGTAATATTTTTTTTGTAATATTTGCTCTATATTTTTGCTAAGTTAGTTCACATACATTAACAACAAAAGCAGGATTGGTACTCAGCTAGTGTGTTCTATAATCTAAATGGGTAATTTGTATTCGACTTTACTATTGATCGTATATTTGACAAATTTCTTCCAATACTTAGTCTGAAGTAGTATTTCGAATACCCTAATATAGTAATCACAACAAAAGAAATTTAGTGGATAGTGTACATTTTTGTTTGCCACGCTTAAATGTATATAGCTGGATGCCATTACAAATAAAGCATTTGTCACAAGTGAATTGCAGTTGATTTGGACTTAAAATCTTTATACAATCACATTCTAATCCAGAGCTCACACTGTCACTCAAATTCATTGTATTGACATATAATATCTACTAATTAATAACTATAAATTATTATAATATATTTTAATATTGACCTTCTTCTATCACTAAAAAAGAAACTTTTTCAATTACTATTATGTTTATAAATGTAAAGATATTATTTGTAATATCACACTATCTCACTCTATACTACTTATATCATAAACTCAGCTCACATACCTTTTGTTCTTCATACCAATATCAGTCTCTTTATACAGTATACATTCGAACGTAGTACACTCATTTCCGATCACCAAAATGTACTAAGTCAAATATATACCTATTACTCCTATACTAAAACTACTTTTTTCTCTTATTTAATATCTTAGTTTTCAACTACTATTAAGGCACTTATATATATATACTAAGTTTCCAACCTCATATATCACTTACCCTTACAAACCTATATAACAAGGGTACTTGACGCTAATTTGCACGTCATGATTTTGAAGGAGGAGATGCTGGTGGCTGCGCTCAGCTACTCACATAATCCCCTCTTGGCACCAACTATGATTTCATACTTCTAACGCACTAAAAATCGAGAATAAACTCGCGTTGTAAATTACACACTTCCAAAGTCAAAGTCTAATGTAGCTTTTTACACCATACTAGTCCTCCGTCTTGAAATTCATTTACATACCAGTAATTATTCATCTCACTATATAATACACTTACAATGATAATTTACGGCAATTCTTAAACTTTTCATCAACTCTTACCATTACTCTCCTTACTAATTATATATATATATTATATATAACCTCTATTACCTACCAAAAATTATATAAATCCTTATTTTACCCTCTTGTATCCATCAAATACCCACACACTATCATTATACAAACCTATCATCATACTTATAGTTAATTTAATTAGTGCCAGATTTTCGTAAGTGGTTCTTTCCATCAACTACCCATCTACACAATTCACTTATTCAATCAGTATATACTCAATAAGAGCATCAATCACTACTATTTACATATTCATCATCACCTACTCTCTAAGCAGATTCCCGCTTATTCTTCATTCTTAACATTCGCGCTTCCTTCCAGAGAGCTTCCTATTCCTTGTATGTCCCCCTTCCTCCCCCTTCTCCTCCCACGCCAGAATTGTTGCGCAGGTGTAAGGTGTGCTCAACTATTCGCTTTTTCTCGAGCGAAGTAAATGAGTCACACTCTTAGACTGTATTGACACATCTTTTTTCCTCCTTATATAATTCCAAGCATCTTTCTTTTGAAACTACATCATTTGCTTTTAGTACAATGAGCCTCATCATTGGCTTTTAGTAAGTTCAACCACGCTTCTTTTTTTACTCCTCTTTATACCGCTCTTCTAAAGTCGAGCCGCTCTTCGAGATCTTCAGTCCACCAGTATTCGAACCATTGTCTAAACACTCTCATACTGATCCGTCTATCTCTACAGATCACATCCACACAACTTCCTTTGCATACTAACGACGAATGGCACCCTCCTCTCACTATTAATTTGCATCCTCTTGTCATGAATGTTAGTGTCAGCAACATATGCCTAATGGCTGACTCACACATCATATGATCCACATTCAACCCTCGCATATCAATAAACATAACGCTGAGGCCGCACTCTTACATACTCTTCACTCTCTTATTGCACTTGTCTCACTTCAATCTATGCCCTTAGTACTTCTCACTCTTAATCTCTTCGTCACCTCTGCCAAAACTACCTTCCTTCGTACTCGCAATCTTCTCCTTCTCCTCTGTGGTCCAATCAAGCCCCCTTCTACCATCGACTGCACTAATCACACTATTTTTACACTGAGAGCATCTATGCCATATCATTGACTCTGTTGATTTTCCGCATTAATAGCACACTAAAACACTATACAACCATTCCACTTACCAAGTTACACCCCTAATCGATTGAACAAATTCATCCATCTTCAATCCACCACTATGATCCATACCACACTATCTGCCTTCAATCTTGTCACTACACATTAAATTTATATGTACACCATTATTATACCCTTTTCACTTCGTACTAACCAATCTTGCCTATCTACCTAACCAACCACCACTCTTAGTTAATATACATTCATTCTCATTTTTTTACATCAAATTCTTCTCACACTCTCATGATATATCAGTGCTTAAACGCCACAGTATCTTACAAGTAATATCATCCGATCACACTCTCTCTCTTCAAATGAAACTACATATTTTCAGATCTCTATTCATCCTCTTATACACGTCATGACCTATATGTTCCTTCTTTAATCTACTCGCGACTACACGCTTAACACGAGGTAACAAATACCCTCATGTAAGACCCTAGCCACTCCAGAAACCACCTGTTATACTCAAGACACACCATTAGTCCCTGTTACCCCTTTTTTCATATAGTATCCACCAAGGAATTTATATTTACACTATCTGATCAGCACATTCCTTAGCATTACATCATAACTTTCTACTACATTTTATCATTAAAATACTCACTAACATAATGTCCTAAATATTTATGTATAATATTACTGACACTTGTTCCAGGCTGTGCTCACTACATCTATAATAACATTAGCTCATCCACCGAGTAGAATATGTCCTCATATCACTCACAACCATATAACTTTTTCTTTTATCTATTGGATTACTTATTCAAATCCTTCCTTATTGCACACCATTATGAACAATATCTCTTTACTATACCATCAAAATTCACTCTTCAACTCTTCAGATTCGCCACACTTAAATAATTTATGAATAACCAAGGAGACCAACACAATCCGTGCCTCTACTCACTCACCACTATTAATATTTAACTCACTTATAATTAAACTTTCAATCTCCATTTTATTCTTAATTATAATACAAACACTTCGCAACTTTATCGTCCATACATTTTTGATTCCATTACCAGAATATGCATACCACCTATATATAAATACACCTAATATTATATTACACTCTAATAAAGACCTTAGTCACCAATAGAGTATCATTATCACCTATCAATCCTATATCATATTCTGGTTGCTAAAATATATACCATAAAATCATATAATATATACATATGATAATTATTATATGGTTCTATACCACTATCATTTTCACTCCAATATAAGTTGTGTCTAATGAAAGTTTGATATCCAACGCATCCCTCTAACCATCTCATAAACCCACCCTTGTTTTATTACACGCATTACTAAGTCTCCATATATAGTCATTTGTATACAGCATACTCTCATAGGTTAAGTTGGAAATTTTTTTGATTTATATTTAAAAAAATAAAAAATTTCAATTTTTTTTTTGAAGAATTAATATTAATTTTGATTAATTTCTTGATTTTTTCAGACACAAAATAAAAGTCTTTTTAAATTTATTTTCCGAGATTAAAATTGCTAGAGAATAAATTCCCCGCAATCTATTAAAGCCTAATTAATAAGTTAGTAAGTATAATTATTATTTAGTTTAATTAAGTTATTTAAATTAATATATATAACACTATAATATCTAAGTATCTAATTTATTTTATTTCTATATTATATTGAAAATGATTTGAAACCACATTGATGAAGTCTGCTTTTTAATTATAGATGAAATATACTTACCATTAATCAGGTGATAACTAGGTATAATTATTTAGTTTATTGAAAAAAATTTTTGCCAAAAAATTTGCTAAACGATGGATTTTTTGAATTGTTTTTATTGTATTGTTTGTCCTTTAATTTAGAAGAATTTGCCTTTTTAATGTAATGTTGCTTCCAGTGATGAAAAATCCTAATTAATAATAAGTATTACATCAATAAACTGTATGTTACCGATTATCTTATTATAGATTTTAATTATAGTTATTTAATATCTAAATATCATAACTAGATTACCCTCTTAGTCAACTGTCATACTATCGCGATTTCTCCAGATTTCTTATTTAAACTGTACCAGGAAATAGTCTGCAAGTGCACAGATTAATTTATATCCCTTATCTACCTCACCTTTCCTCACTATAGGATAATAGAGAGAGGTACTATTAACTTATACTTATCATTAACCAGGTGATAACTAGTAATAATTATTAATCTGCTCTCCTTCAGTCCCTCGGAACTATACCTCTCAAAAAAAAAAAGCTTTTGTTATCAAAAATAATCAAACACACACAAAAAATGATTTCTTTTTCATAAACACAAATTCAATTATTCGATTTTAAATCAAATCCTGTACGTAAATCCAACTTTGATTTAATCATGCCACCCTGATATATATACTATTACCCGATGCTTGAATCATTTCCCATATAATACCAGTAATTGATATCATTCAGTATAATAACAGTAAGCATAACCATTACCCTATTTCAATTTGTTATAATCTAACTGATCCCCTTAATCTCATTCTTAATCTTTTTCGCTTCTTCCAAAGAAGAGCTTATATCCCTCATTGAGAGTAAGTCCCCCTATCATTACTCTCCAAACTGTATCATATCCTCATTTTTTTTTTATTTTTTTATTTTTCTCCACCTCCTACTGATATGCATTACTTTCTGTAATTCCATTTCATTTTCTCCATCCTCAATATAAATCCCAAATACATCTTCTTTTGAAAACCCTCATCATAGGCTTTTAGTTAAATTCAAGCCAAATTCACCTTTCTAACCATTTATTCACTCATTTTCTCAGCTCATACAAAACTACCAAAGCACTCTGATTATATTATATACCATCTACGTTTGATCAATACCTAATTCCAACCATTTTAGGTCACGCCAACACGATCAATTCTGAAGCTTATTACTCACCTCCATATCCAAAACATCAATTACTATATATACAGAGTTTAATTCTAGAAAATTCACTAACTTTTTAAACAATTACCTATACTATATATAATATATAATATATCATCAGAGTGGTACCGCAATTATGTCCAAACCTACTACATTTAACCTTGACTCACTATATTCATAACTAAAATTAATACATTAGAATTCTTGATAGTGATCTTCGCGCATATTCCATCACATTTTCACCTCTCCATATTCTTGTCTCCGTACGGCACAGGTCATATATAGTACGTCTATTTACTATATATATAATTATACTCTTCACTATCTCTCTCATCTAATATCCTCTCTATCATTATCTATAATATCTATTCATATATCTATATCTATTATTAGTGATCGCGGAACGTATATGAAAATTCTTTTGCCGATTCTGTACCGTACTCGACATACTTCTCGTCCGCTTATAATGGTTAACTTTTTGACTGATTGACGATGCCGATTCGACGCATGGAGATGACGATTATTTGGAAAAAATATATTTATACAAATTTCTCTCCCTCTCTCTCTCTCTCTTCCTCTCTCTTTCTTCTCTTCTATATATTAATTATATCATATATATATATATATATATATCTATTACTAGCTCTATATCTATCTCATCTCTCTTATATCTATTATTCATCTCTATCTATCTCTCTCTATATTCATCTCTTAACTAGTACTTCTCATGCCTGGTAGACATCGGCGGGATCAGGTGTTCCTCTAGTTTTCTCTAATGTTAATTTTGCCAAGCCACTAGATAATTCTAATTTTAATAATAATAATAATAATAATTAATAATCATACTAATAATAATAATTATTAATTAATCAATAAATTAATAGATCATAATAATAATTAATGAATATGAAAGGTATTTATTAATGGAAATGAGGAGACATGTTTGTGGTGCGTAACGATTTCTTAGGTCAGTGGCTCGTTCTTTATATATGTTAAAATATATAGATCAGGAGTTTAAATGTAAGGTTTCCCAAGTTTTGCAGATGACTAGCAATACCTTGGTCCACTCTTTAGTTATCGAGTGCAATATGATCTGATGTATTAATCACATACTTCTATCACACAGATAAGGAGTGGAGTCCGTATCGTTGATTCGGACCCTGCAAGTTCATCTTCTTCAACTTAAGTCTTTCTCTCCTCATATAACCTGATTCTCGTAATCGTGCTTGTTCTCTGGCATTTCAGGCTAGAGACACGTGCGTATTCGGGGTGGAAAAATTTCCTCGGTTCTCCAATCACTCTCTGCCCTACACTTCTCATTCAGACCTTAAGAAACTCGTTCTGCAAGGATATCTCTCGGATCTCGAGTCCAAGCGGGTCTTTCACTCAAAGCGAAGTGCACTCTTCTACTTGACAATATCTTTTCTCTTTGGTCTCTTGCCGAAACAAGCATCCCTAGCAACTTCTGTAAATCTCCATTTCCTCTGATGGTTCTGTTGCTAATTCTCCAAACTGAAAAGGCCATTCTCTTCGTCGCCTCCTATTTTCCACTAACGCAACCCTAGACGAATTCTGGTATTCCTCTTCCTCCACCTTCTCCTCCTTCAGGTGTGCTATGTCTTTGCCTGTGATTACATTTGATCGGCTCTTTTCGTTGCATAGGCTCCCTGAATCTATGAAGGATAGGCAGACGGGTGCTCTCTCCCAGATGGATACTTCCTCCTCAAGTTCTTGAGGGAGTGTGCTTCCGAGGTTATCCCCGTCCCTTCGCTCAACTATAACTCCCTAAATGTCCTGCAAACTAGCACTTTTCCCTCAGTCGTTGGAAAGCTCGCACATGTCCACACCTATTTCCGGTAAAAAGAGGAAGACGCTTGATCCTTTCTAACTATCCTGCGCTCTACTGCTCTCCACTTTGTAATTCTATCTAGATCTTTGAACCCCTTCTCAACTCTCACTCCTTAGATTATCTGGAAACTCATTCCTTTCTTTCGATTAGCGCAGTCGGCTTTTCAGCGCTCGAGGTTCTTCTGGTGATATACTTTCCTATCTCGTAACCGATTTTTACTTGCTAGCTCTTAGGCAACATACGGGAGACTTGCGTGGGGGCGCTTGACATATTCAAAGAATTTGAACGCGAGTATGGCAAGCGTTCACTGTCCTCTCGTCCAAGCTTCTCCTCTTTTGGGTTTCCTCCTTTTCCTCTTTGCTTAATTTACTCGTCTAGCTTTACTTCAAATCGCTCAATGTCGCTGTTGTTGATGGGGCGATTTCTTCTATTTTCTGTCATATAGTGGTGTTTCCTCAGTGGTTCTGTCTCATTTTCTACTTTACTTCTCTAGTTTCTCTCATTAATGCTCTCTCCACTCTCCTTGTCACATCTCTACTACCTTCTATCGACTCATTCATGTCGATGACTCGATCCTCTCTCCACTCTCTCAATCATATCAATTCTGCTCCCCTCTTTTACTTTAGAATTGCCCTTCGTCTTAATCTTCCTATTCAGTTCTTCTGATTAGAATTTCCGGATGGGGTCTCTCAACATTGTGAAATTCAATTCTTAAAAACTCGCAATTTCTGCAAATCTCGCTTCTCTAAAAACGCATTCCTAACTTTCCTATTCCTCTTTCGACAGTTTCTCCTCGTCCTCTCTGTTGACAATATAAACATTCTTTGCCCTAACATAAAACAAAAAAAATGTCTTGGAACCTCATATCACAGTTGCTAGGGCGGCCTCAAAGAAACTGGGAGTTCTGTTTAGACTGCGAGACTTTTTTCCCTCTTCTCAGTTGCTCCAGCCAAACAAGGGTCTCATCCGCCCTTGTATGGAGTACTGCTCTCATATCTGGGGGGGGGGAGGCTCTGGTTTCACCTGGCTTTTGGATAGGGTCGAGTCAAAGGCCAAAAGGCTTATAAACTGTTCTGTTTATAAACTGTTATCTCTATTCTACAGGCACCCCAGCGGCAAGTGCTCGAGGGAACTTATTATTTTGCGTACCCCCCCCCTTTTCGTACTCCCTCGTACACCAAGGATGTGCTGTATCTGTGTTGATATTGGTAATTCCAGGCTAGTTCGCTGTGGTGCTTCCTTCTTTCCCGCCACCTCTGTTCTGTGGAATTTTCTTCCATCTTCTGTATGTCCTGCTGTATTTAATCTCCCTCACTTTAAAGCCTGCGTCTGTGCTCATCTGCGTAATTTGCGCTAGAGAGTGAACTTTTGAGCGTACTACACCCCCTCCTTGAATAAGGCTCTGACTGTGAGTGGTGGTGACAACTGTAAAAAAAAATCCTTAGGTGGGCAGATATGTGACAAATGAACTAAATCCCCTACTCACCCCATCCAAAACATCATTCAGATTATCCCAGAAAATCGCACTCTTCAACATTACCCTCAGATGGGACCATGTCGGCAACCACAAATAACTTTTACGCTATTCAAACTTAAATTTAACTTTTTAGAATTCTAGCACTTACACACTAGCAAAATCTACCTAATAGCTCTCTAACCAAAGTCAAACTCATCAGAATTGCAAACTTTCTATCCCATCTCATTCCTTTCCACACCAAAACACAAAACAACATTCACATCACACCACTCATTTTCACCGTTTCCTTCTCATCTTTGTTCAGTCACAGCTAGCAAATCAATTTGCCCTTTCTAATACAATCAATCACCCTCTCTCCTCCTCTCAACATTTATGATTCTGACATTACCATGTATCCCATAAACGATTTCATCATTTTTCGCCGAAGATAGCACGTGCCGCTTTCGGCGATCAGCGACTTCCTGAGCATGCATTAAGCATTCCTGGCAAAAGATAGAGTTGGTGGGCAGCCAACCCAACCCTACCACCATCACTTGGTTGCCTTCTACGACACGCAGGACATACAGTGTGGGCAGCAATTTTTTCGCCCCCACACATAGGGATATAAGGGAGAAGTAGATGTTGTCTAGAAGAGGGGTGTGGATATAAGTTAGTGTGTATATAATATGTGGATAAAAAATGGTGTCTCTAAGATGTTGTCTGGAGAATGGGTGTGGATATGAACGCAGAACTGAAAGGCGACATTAGGCACTGGAATGTCATACATAGCATATCAAAAATGGGTATATAATATATAATATATTATATATATATATATATATATATAATATATATATAATATATTTATATATATATATATATAGATATATATATATATATATATATATTTATATATTATATATATTATATATATAATATATATTTATATATATAATATATTTATATATATATATATATACTATATATATATATTATATATATATATATATATATATATATATATTATAAGTATATATATATATTATATATATATATAATATATATATAAATATAAGTTTTTAAGTTTTAATATTATCCAAAATTCTTAATATTATTCAGTTAATCGTGCAAAATATGCGCAAAAAATGCCGATGATGATGACGGATGACTGATGTAAAAAAATATGCCGTTTTGCCGATGACGATGACGATGCCGATTAAACGTCCCATCACTAATATATATATATATATTATATATATATATATATAATTATATATATATATATATTATATATATATATATATATAATATATATATATATATATATATAGTATATATATATATATAATATATATATAATATATATTATATATAATATATATATATATATAAACTTCCTTTTAAACGTGCTTTATTCCCTCTCAGGGGTAACAACAGGTTGACTACAGGAAAATCAACTTTAAAGCTGCTATCCAAACCCAGTCGCCACCAATGTGGGTTTGCAGTGCGAGTTTAAATTCTTGCCCCCAGAAGATAAACTTGACTGCTATGCCGAGGATTGAACCAGCGTCCTCTCGCATGAGAGTCGGCGAGTCAACCTTCTATGCCACGAGGATTTTATTTATATAGTATATATATATATATTATAATATATATATATATATATATATATTTATATATAATATATATATATATATATATATATATATATATATATATTATATATATATAATATATATATATATATATATTTATTTATATATATATATATAAATAATATTATATATATATATATTAATATATATATATATATATAATATATATATATAGTATATAATTATATATATTATATATATAATATATATATAATTATATATATATATTAATAATAATAATAATGTAAGTAGTAATAGGTAATAATAATAATAATAATAATAATAATAATAATAATAATAATAATAATAATAATAATAATAATAATATAGTAATAGTAAATAGTTACTAATAATAATAATGATATAATAATAATAATAATAATAATAATAATAGTATAATAATAGTATAATAATAGTAATTAATAATAATTTTTTTTAAACCACCAGGGCCACCCATGCAAAATTGTAGAAATTGTCGACATCCAAAACAGGAAAACACGGCCACGCTAAAGTTCCATGGTTGGAATTGATTTATTTTTCTGGCAAAAGTATGAAGATATCTGTCATAACACATAATATGGAGTGTACCAGTTGTTTTAGCGTCAGACTATCAGGTAGAGAAACATTTTTAAGGAATTTAATTGTATTTTGTAACATTATTGCGCTTAGAAGGCTTCGTGTAAATGTTAATTTGCAAGGTTACTAATTTCTGTCAGAAATGTGACAACCCTAAATGCTTGAAATATATAACATTGAGATAATCCCAAGAAATTGGTTCTATAGAATTTTTTTTTTTTTTTGTTAAATGACACACTCATTGTTCTGCCCATTTGCTAGTTCATGGGGATTGTTTATATGAAAATAGCTGGCTACACAAAATATTCAGTTTATTTTGACTCCTTTTTCAATAACAATAACAGAAAAAGAGTATTAAATCGATATAGTTTTGTTTACATTCATTTATATACGTCAGGTACATTGTGACATGCTGCTTTTTGAAAGTAGATTGGTTGGCCAAGGATTTTAACTCCATTTCAAAAATTAATGTAGATTGAAAGTTTATACTGTAAATTATAAATAAAAATATTAAATTTACTAAAATTTACCTAATCTAATGATATAATGATATTTGTTAATGGTATTTATCTTGATACTTCGTTTAATTAATTTATTAGTTAATTTATTATGTAGAATAATTTCTATTAGTAAAATTTAAATGTCCGAATCCGTTCATGATTTTCTGTCCACGTAATTAGCAATCTATCTTTTAAGTACTTATGTACAATAGCAATTTGTTATTTGAACGAATTGGTGTACTGTAGGTTCAGAAGATATATTTTTTGTGTATTTTTTGTTCACTTGTTGACATATCTGCTGACGGTTACCTCAGTTGGATGCTCGAATCTGGTGAACTCCGCCGCGAAGATATTAATTGCCCGATGGTGATCTTGGCGTCGACATTAACAGAGGATTCGGAGGGCGGGTTGAAGACATGCTTGTAAGTTTTTGCATTTTTTTTTTTTTTTTTTTTTTTTTTTTTTACTAGTATGCACAGTAAAGCAAATTGAACGGCATTTTAAGAGTAACTAAGTTTCACTAGGTTTTGGAATTTTTTTTATTATAATAAGTTAACTATGTTTATGATTTTACATTTCAAATTTTTTTTTTTTTAAATTCATGTTTAAAACATGTTAAGCCAAAATTTGCAAGTAGTTTTTTCAAGGAGTCGAACGATTTTATACCTGAAACTAGACTGTTTAAAATTTGTTTGAAATTTATTATTGTTCGTGGTACATTTATTACTAGTTTAATCTTTTCATCTCCTTATTCAAAAAGCTAATAGATTATTTGCTTATAGTGGAATACGATTAAAATATTAGATTATGAAACCCATTTGTATGATTATTTTAATTTTTGAGTGAAAATTATTTCATATTTGTAGATCACATTTAATATTATTCCTAATAATGGGACTCTCAAAATAACTTGGCTTTCTGATTAAGAAATTCCAAAATTTCTGATGCCAATTCCTATTCATCATTCTATGACAATATAATTTCAGATTCTCCAATTCTAACAAAAAATTCCCTTGCCAATTCGGCCGATTTCGTCACTAATTGTTACTATAATTAAATTTCTAATTTCACAGAAAATCGCATTGAATTTAATAGTGAAAGTGGTTGAGAGAGCTAGAACACCCCCCAAATGCCATTATTAGAGCTAATTTAAAATGAAATGGCAGTTGTCAGTATTTAGTTCACAACCATATTATTCAATGGAAATTTTGTTGTGTTCTATATTTTCAGTATAAATTATTTGAAATGCTAGTTCCTGCTAAAAAAGAAAAAAGAATACACATTCTTACAAATCATTTTGCATCATATATGAATCTGTTCCAATATGAGAAATCCTTAGTATGTGCGAGTGTAGATATCAGTTGTAGAGCAAAGATTTCCAACCTCCTTAATATCGACTGAATATATTTTTTTCAATTCTGTAAGGGAAAATGATGGGGCACTTTTCATATGCACTTAACACAATAGACACTTCATTCATAATGATCGTGTGTGTGTTAACACAACATTACCAAATAATTTGCTATATGTTTAGGCTAAAGTTGTTGGTTTATTTTGATGATAACTGCAGTTCATCATACCTACTGAATTAGTCAGTAAGTTTTATGTTTAGTAGGTCTGTGAATTGTCATACTTGAAGATTGTTTAGAATATTTCTTGCTAGGCAACTTCACACACTTAATTTCAAAAACAAAAAAATTTAATAATTCTTTTTTACAATGTTAAAAAACTCCACACATGAGCTTTGAAGCTTAACACGATTATGAAAGTCGAAATTTTGTAGAGAAAGAAAACTTGAATCTTTCATGACATAGCTATTTAAAGTTTGGCAACCCTTACTCCGTTATGGAGTTCATTAATCACTTTTTTTTTGTATAAAAATGTTAATGTAGTTGTTGTTTATTATTATTATTTTTATTATTATTATTATTATTATTATTATTATTATTATTATTTATTATTATTATTATTTTATTATATTATTTATTTATTATTAGTCATAGCCTATGTTGCGTGTCCATGAAAATTTATAATGCAATTTATGACAGGATTAATAGGGAAGCATAACTGTGGCAGGTGTTAGTGGTAGGTTTCTGAATGTTATCAAAAGTATGTATTACGATAATGAGCGTGTTTAAGAAGTAAATGGAGTTGAAATGAATTTGGTTTTTTAATATTAAATAGCAGAATGAGGCCATGGATGTGTTAGGTATCTTGTTTTAATATGTTGGGGAATGGTAGTTAAAATGATGGACAATTGGAAAGAGAGTGGAGGGTACCTGCTTATTGTCATGACGGGGGATTTTGGTTATTGTATGACTAATACGGAGAGTTTTGAGAGGGGTGTAAAAATAGGGGTTTGAAAGTAAATGTAGATGAGAGTAAGGGTATAGTAGTGAGTGAGGGAAGTCCGCGGTGTGAAGTCATGTTGGATTGTGAGCAACTTGTATAAGTATCCGAGTTTAAATATTTAGGATATATGTTGGATGAAAAGGAAACGGATGATGCAGTGTGTAGTCAAGGGAATTGCGCATGGTATCACCAGGTGGCTGGTGACATATTAAATCCTTGGTTGGTATGTAAAGTGAGCTTAAGTCTTGAGTGCATTACGATTTTAGACAGTAAGGGTATGTTGTTTACCAAATATTAGTTAATGTATATCCACGTGGAAACTATGTGTTTAGAATCGAGGTATAGATCAAGGTACAATGTGTTCACAAATCGCGACAATCTTAGGGGCGTGAATTAGGTATGAGAAGGATTACATAAAAATGCAGGCAATGAACGCATTAGAGAGTTGTGTGGTCTAAAGGAAGGCGTAAATGAGAGAATAAACAAGATTACATTGAGATGATTTGGTCCATATGTAAAGGATGGCATTATGGTTGGTTGGATTAAAACAGTTGTATAGGGTGAGTGTGCTGGGAATCAACCACTGGTTAGACTGAATAAAGTGTAAGAGTCCGAAAGATGCTCTGAAGAAGGTATTTGTTTGGCAGAAGAATTAAAAAGAGATAGTTGCATAAACAGGAGTGAATAGAGTGGTTTTGTTAAGGGATTTATAGTTGTTGGCTTTGTCCCTTCAGAGGATGAATCCCACATTGACAAAATACCATAGTGAGGGGCCCTCACATGCTAGTGAAACCCTAGAGTGGATTTTTTCTGTACTGCAGAGTTTCTCACTTAAGGATATAGAAAAATAAACTTCTCATCATCTTTTCATATTCCTTCTACTTTTCTGTTTCGGTGTATGCATACGCACACTCGCCCCTAAATCTGGGGGATAGGAGGTATATATCACATTATTTATTTAATTACTTATTTATTATTTATTATTATTATTATTATTATTATTTTAATTATTATTATTATTTATTAATTCTATAACTTTATTATTATTAAAATTATTTATTATTATTATTATATTACTTAATTATTAGTATTATATTATTAAAAAAAACACAACACAATAAAACAAAAATAAAAAAAAATTATTATTTGTGTTTTTAAATTTATTTTGTTTCAGCTTACGTAACTGAAAGCAATGGGAAGAGACCGAGTTGTTGCCATACCAAAAACAAACAGCAATAATAATGAAGGAGGGGATTTATTTATATTTTTATTATTCTTATGATTATTGAATTATTATTAGTATCATTTATTATTAATATTTATCTCTTTCTTTCAGTGGGTTTATATTTTTTTAGTTGTGTAATAATGACAATTACTCTTAATTAATTACATTAATTATTATTATTTTTTATTAAATTATTTTCTTATTGGGGAAATTTTGATAATAATAATTATTGTATATATCAATGAAATGTGATGATCATTTTTTTTTTCGTATTGAAAATAACTACTCCAAAGGAAATTCTAGAATAACTTTAAAAAGAAATTTACAAAGCCTGACATAGTAGAAGAATTTAAAAGATAACTTAAATGAACTAAAAGATAATAAAAGCTTCTAAAGTTAAATCTATAAAAATTAATGATTTGAAAGTTATTGCAAAGAAATTTAAAATTACAATATATAACTTTAAAAAATTTAAAATAATAACTACTATATGATTCAATATAAACAAAAATTTAAAAGATTTGCACCGAGATTTAAAGTTTAAAAGGATAACTGTAAAGAGATTTAAAAAGGTAACGTGTAAAGTGATATATATAACATAAAAGAAATTATATAAAAGGATTTCTAAAGCATTACTTACTGTAAAGGTATTTAAAAAAATTGACCTTTCTAATGCTACGCCTCTTATTATTATTATTATTATTATTAATTAATTATTATTATTATTATTATTATATGTATTATTATTAATTATCTATATTATTATTATTTACTGAAGTTACTTATTTAAAACGTTAAAATACAATTCACAACAATATTAATCTACCAATTTAAAAGGGAAAAAAATATATATATTTTGCATTTAAAAGTTCTTTCAATCCTAATAAATTTTTTTTATTTAAATTTTTAATTTAATTTTTTTATTTTTTTTTTTTTGATTTTTGAAAAATAAGTAATAATAATAATTTTTGGTTTTCAATTTAAATTTTTTTCTTTTGGCAATACTCATTGCTTATTAAATAATATATTAAATAGAATAATATTTACTAAAAATAATAATATAGGTTTTTAATTAAATAGCGTCCCTTTCATTTTATATATCATATATAATAAATATATATATATATATATATTATATATATATAATATATATATACTATATAAATTAATAATATATACATATTATATATATAATCTATAAATATATTATATATAATATAATATAATATAATAATAAATATAATATTAATATATTATTAAATGTATATATATAATAATAATATAATATATATAATAATAAAATGTAATAATATATATATATATAAATTGAAACAACATTGCTTTGGATTAGAACATTTATAAGTCCAAAATTTGAAAATATTTAATGACAGCTTAATTAATTTATAAAACTATAGGGATTGGTATAAAGTAAATAATCACCCTATTATCGTTAAACTATATAAATACTCATATATATATATTATATATAATTATATATAATATAATAATATATATAATTTTACTATTTATTTTGTAAATATAATATAAATAATAATATAATTATTTCCACTTCAATTTTTAATAAATAAACTATATTGTTAATATACATAATATTATATATATATATATACATATATATATATATTATTATAATCATATATTATATTTAATTCATTTGACATATTATACTTAAGTATACACTCGTATTCTAATAAATATATATAATATATTATAATATATATATATTAATATATATATAAAATATAAATATCATAAACATTTTTGGTCTGAGCTCTGGTATTAGCCCTTTTTATAAGAAATGTTTCTTTATAACGATTGTTTGTGATTTCTTTGGATTTAATTACAATGTTATTACTTTAGTATGGTATCAGTTGATTCTTTCTAAACACCAGGCCTATAGAAATTGAATAATTTAAAAAAAAAAAAGACATTGTTTCTCTTATATTACTGCAGGATTGATTTTTATAATTGGATCTTGCAGTATTAAGGCTGGTGGAAATATCGAGATTATATTAATAGCGTCATAATAAATAGTTGTTTTATCTCCAGACCTTTTTTCATTTCCTCATTTTTTCCCCTAAAAATTTTGAGCAAATTGGTCCCACTTTTTTCGAATTTCCTGATGGAATGACTTACTAGCGCCTGTGGAAAAGGGTCCCTCAGATGTTGCAGAATGCTTAAGCAGGTGGACTTTACTTTGATTGGATGACTTTATTCCATTTTTTATTTACCTTTCTCACAAACCTTGGTTTGGCTCTGCTTGTTTTCGTGCTATTCGCCACAGGGACAACTGCTTTACAGAAATTACTGAGTCTTCAAACTCTAAACCACTATTTGTTTTCAATCCCGGAATTGTGCGATCTATTCTCACATAATTAAAAACACTTTAAAGTAGAAAATGCAATGATCTTTCTGATGCTCTTTCCTCGCCTTTTGGAATTTTAACAAAAAATTTCACTTGTTCGTCTTTCATCCTCTAGCATTCTCTGAAGGCATAACTGTCAATAACCTTTAATTGAAGCCGAAATCTTTGCTCAAACTTTTTGCTTCTTACCTCCACAATATACGCCGATTCAGTGCAACCCGCCTAGAACTTATTTTATACCCTATTTTCGTAATTTCACATTATTCTGCTTATTGAAGCTTAACACGGTCGTTGTGCTGCCTGAGCTTTTTTCTCGCTTCGGTGGCAGTTTCTCATCTTTTCACTTAATCTTTGCTTCTGCTAGAACGTGCGCTTCTCATTCAACATGTTGCTGAAAAAGGGAGACCCACAACCCACTGTTCGTCTAACACACCTGTAAACTTCTGTTCTTCCTAGATTTCGAATTTAGCCTCACAGAATTTAGAATATCTTAATTCTCCTAATCTAATCTCTGATCACCGATCACCAGTATGGCATCGAAGTAAACTTCGCGACTGTGAGCCTTTCTCTTTAATTAGTTCCTCCTCTAAATCTGGCATCTTTAGTGAATTCTTTGCTGTGGCTCTTGACGTATCGAAAGTGTTCGATATTCTGATACGAAGCATGAATATTCTAAAGGTCCAGCACAAAGTGTCTAGACTTCCCTCAATTGGCCTGATGCCCCCACGAATCTGCAGGAGAAGATGACCTCCGTTTATTCTTAAATCGATTCATAGTGGTGTTCCTAGGACAAGGTTCTGTCCTATAGCAAATTTTTTTTAAATCGCTTAGTCTTCTATCCATTACTATGCAAATGACTCCTTTTTTTATTACTCCTTAAAAAACCCAATTTCTTCATTTATCTACTCTACATAACCTTCCACACAACTAATATCTTCGGATACGCATCAAACCTTCCTTTGTTGTTAATATATTCATTGGTGTTTACTTTTACTCTTAAATCATTATTGTATCGTTCGAAAAAAGCTTCAGAGAAGTGTTTTTCTGAGACCATCTTCGTAATTTCTCTACCATAGTTGCTTGCTTTGTATAGGTGCGTTTTTTTTTTCCCCCTTTTTACTTGACATCTGGTGTCGAACTGAGAGATATGCCTTTACTCGACCTAAATTAAGATATGATGGCAACACAGTTTATCCGACTTTAAAAGATTAGTTTGTAGCAGTAATAGTATAACCCTCCCCCCTTTATTTTTTTTGCACATTCCTGGCGACGTCGGTACAGTGATTAGCATATCTACAAATCGCCACTCTTTGCGAATATAGAGAGGGTTGAGGGTTAATACTCATACCCTGCTACACCTATCTTTTAAGTCCGTATTGAACTGTATCTCATTACACCTTAGTATATTGCTATTCACTCATCACCATTACCGGATACATACACTACTTAAATTTTCTAGTGGAGTTACCACCACCTTTAAAGCACGAGCTCGTACAAACTTCGCTGCTTATCCGAACTAAAATGTTTCATCCTTTAGTAACTGAGCAACTTCACTATATACCACGAAATGCGCTTCTTTCATATACATTATACTGATAATACGTGGAAACAACTCTCTCATATCAATTACATATATTTTATTATAATCACAGGACTATATTGATCTTACTCGACCTTCTCAGATACACTCCTTTTAGATCATATCTCATGTTTTTACTTTCTCGGTTATGGCGGCTGGATATCCTGGATGTTTGGTCCCATAATGATAAATATTAAATTGAATAGAAAAATTAGGTATTTAGTTTATATTTATTTAAGGGAGTTAATTAATATAAATAACAGCTGAAAAGTTATTATATATGCCATAAGTATTAATTATAGGATAGATAAAGATACTAGCGATTTAAATAATATAATATTATGCCTATTCGGGACAAGAACCTTTGATTATACTATAGTTATACACTATTTAGAATTAGGTTATAATAGTATATAATAAAGGTAAGGGTCATTTCCTAGCTGAACGACTACCCAGAATTAAAATATATATGAGTGATATGACTTTTTCAAATACATACAGTATTAGGGACTATATAAAAAGTATTAATATATTAATATATAAATAATATAGCATTATTATTATAATATATACAGTAAATTATAAATCACAATTCGATTAATTACGTATACGGAGACTCTATTATAAAAGCGGGTACATAAAAAGACACCTGGGGTGCAGATATTCCCAACATTCGAAACATGCGCATCCAGTTGGTGTGCGATCTGGTTTGTGATAGCCGGCCTTAAAGTTGGATTTCCTGTATGGTCCCCCGTGTTACCGCCTGCATAGGGGATAGAGCACGTTAAAAGGTAGTTTTTTTTAATATATGATATATATATATAATATATATATATATGACTATATACATATATATATATATTTATTATATATATATAATTATATATATTATATTATATTATATATATATTATACATAACTACTATAATATATATATACTAATATATATATATATAATACATATATATGATTCTTTCTGTATTTAAAAATATGACACACTTGGTTAAACTTCTATGGAACAGCTCATCTATGGTATATAAATAAATATTAAATATATATATATATATATATATATATAATCCATATTATATATATATATATATATATATATATATATATATATATTTATATAATATATATATATATATATATATTTATATATATATATATATTGGAGATCAATTCCATTTTTCCGTACCGATGATGGCCGCTCGATAATTAATTTCATGAAACTCTTTATAATTTTAGCATGTGCGTTAATGTATATCCTGGACAAAGTTCAACCACCATTACGTTTATTGTTGAATTACTCTGGATTACTACAGGGTTACCTCGATATTGTTTTGACCAGGTGGAGCAAAATTTATCACTTAATAGAGGTAACATTTTCAGTCAATATCTCCATATTGGTATAATCTTATATCCAATTCATAGAGAGTGATTATGTTAGGGATTCTAAATTTCAATATTTTAAATTTATTATGTTTTATTGGGAAAATTATAATAATTTCAATATATTAAAATGAATCCGAAATATTGTGTTAAAAATCGAAGAAATTTCCCATATTTTCCAGTGGATGTAACTTACTTAAAAGCATGAGAATAATTTAAACGCTAATGAAATATTGGTGTGATGATAATATATACTTAAGAAAGTAATGGTTTAACCTAAATCTATTTGAAGTTTGGTGAATTATTTTTGAAAAAATTTACAGAGTGTCCAAAAAATCAATTTTTTCGGAAAATCGGTAACTTTGAACCTTAATATATCTGATGGGGTAAGTGCTTAAAATCTGAAAATTTCACACATTATACTACTACCATAGATGTTCCTTCACCATGCAATATTGACTTTGGTATTTGGTTGTTTTAAGAAATACAAGCCGCCTTCAAAAATGCCTAAAATTTTTTTTTTTTAAGTTGTGTTATGATAGCTATTATTATAGTTATTATAGTTAAAGACAATACATAGACAAATGAAATAGTGTGGCATCAAGGAGAAATGAAAACAATGTTAAAAAAATTTATTAAGTTATTATATAAATAAGAATGTACCATTATATCTACTGTAATTGAAAAAAAATTAACTAAATAACTTGAAATTTATCTATATATCATATATAGAATATATATATATATATATAATACTATATATATATATATATATATATATATATATATAAATATATACTCTATATATATATAATATATATATATATAATATATATATATATATAATATATATATATAATAATATATATATATAATATATAATATATATATATATATTATTAATATATATATATATATATATATTATATATAATATATATATAATATATAATATATATATAATATTATAATTATATAACTTATATAATATATAATATATATTCTGAAAGAGGTTGTGGACCTAATAAAGGAGAGACTGCAGAGGTGGTGTCAGACCCCTCATCAATTGTAAGTGATATTTTACATGGCTCAGCTAGGGAAGATACAATTGATGATATTTTATATCCTACCGATTTCTACCTATTTCTACCGATTTTCTTCACAAGTCAAGTCTCTGTAAATGCTTCTTTTTGTAAATAATTACCTATTTTTTGTATTTAATTACAATACATAACTCTGAGGTTCGATTCTGAAGTCACCATACGCGCGTGCCATGGGGATTGAGAGCCAGTTTAGTGAAAAGAGAGAATCGGTGAGCATCATCTTAATGACTCTCCATCCATCCAAAAACTCCTGATAACTTAAGTGGAAATCCATATGTGTTAAGGTATTTTAAAAAGCAATGTTATTTTTGATAAGTTCGACATTTATGTGTGTTCATGTTAAAATAGTCATTAGACATAATTAATAAAGAAATAATTAAAGAAGCGTTTCGCCATAATTATCAAAACTATTTTAATTAATTATTGCTATTCAAAAGTGATCTGCTTAATATTAATAGCGTTTTATATATTTCTTTGTAATATATATATTAATATAACATACAACTAATTAATAAAGAAATAAATATTTATATAATTATATATAAAACTGAATCTACAAAATATATAAATATAATATAAAGGCATATTCTTATTTTGATGTTTTAACATATAAAATATAAACCAAAAAATAAACTTATATATATATATAATTCATAGGTATGATTATATACATAAACACAATTCCTTTACAATGCAAAATAATAAATTGTGCAGTATATTACCCGGTTTTATATATATACCTATTATACTATATATATATATATAAATATATATATATATATATATATATACTATATATATATATACTATATTATATAATACTATATATATTATATATATATATATGTATATTCATATAAAGGGGTACATATATATTATAGTCTATAAATATTATCCCAACACTTCATTTAAATTGAAGCGAATTTTAATATATTTTATACAATTTAATAGCGCTTATATATTTATGTTTATAATATACCTATGAAATATATATATACTATATATAACACTATATATATATATACCGCCTATTATACCCTACTATATATATATATACCATATATATATCTTATATATATAATATTATATATATATATAATATATTATATATATATATATATATAACACTATATATATTACCTACTATTAAAACTCTGCGTAACTACTATATATTAATATATACATTTAATACAACTATATATGTAACAAAGCATTGAATCTCTTATATATGATTATTAGTAGATCCTATTATACAAGATCCCATTGATATATAGCAAATAATAAAAATAGTTCTATAAATTTTCGAACGCTTTCTTATAATTATTTCTATTATTAAATTTTGTCTAATATGACTTCTTACATGATCACACATTAAGATATTTCACTGTTCAATAAAATTAAAATGCTTTTTAAATACTCTATTAAATATCTGATTACATAAAGTATCAATTTTTCGGACGCGAGAGAGTAGTCCAAGATGTTAGGCTCATACCGAATCTCTTTATTCAATTAACTGGCTCATCTTATCGACACCATGGCATCCGTTGTGATAGACACACCTCGTTGCGCTCACCAGAATCACCTCGTTGGACCTTGATAATACAAAAAAGGAATGAAAGTTATTTCGCATACAGGAACTTGCTTTGTACAGATTTCTTATATCTGTGTATGATAATCTTTGTTATCTATTTAAATCCTTTATAATTTTATACATGTACCGAGTACGGTACATATATATATAAATATAATATCTATATAATATTATATATTATAATATATATATTATAATTATATATATATATATTATATATAATATATATATACTATATAATTATATATATAAATAAATTTTCAAGTGATATAGTGAATTATGAAATCTAAAGACGGTTTAATAGTACATAGTTCTTTACAGAAACGTTTGTTTTAAATTTTATTAAAACATTGTTTTCATTTCTCCTTGATGCCACACTATTTCATTTGTCTATGTATTGTCTTGAACTATAATAACAATAATAATAGTTATCATAACACAACTTAAAAAAAATTTTTTTTTTTGGCATTTTTGAATGGCTGGAGTGTGCTACATAAGGTCTCAAGCAAATACAAGTCAATGGAATTATGTAAGGACATCTATGGTAAGTAGTATAATGTGTGAATTTTCAGATTTTTAGCACTTACCCCATCAGAGATATTAAGGTTCAAAGTTTACCGTTTTTCCGAAAAATTGATTTTTGACACCCTGAAAATTTTTTACAAAATTTTCACCAAACTTGAAATAAGCTTTAGGTAAACCATACTTCAGTATGTATCATCACACTTTTATCAATTTAATTAAAATATTCGCATTATTTCTTGAATTTATCAATATCTTATTTTTATGTAAATTTGTAAATTTTTTGTAAATATGTATATAATTTATCGGTTAAATTTGTGAAATTTGGCTATGAAATAGCCAATGTGACAACCTTGAACAATATAGCAGAAAAAAAAAAAATCTTAATTCTTCGTCATTTTTTAAGAAATTAAGAATAGCGAGATATGACTTAAAATTACAGGAAGACTCCAAAAAATATTTGTTTGCTGTTAAGTTTCCGCAAGCTTTCATGGTGTTTTCGCTGTAAGTTATTTCATGCTCGCGCACCTGTTTACCATGTTAAACTTCTCAGAAAGGCAGGGATTCGAGTTACCGCAAAATCGTATTGATAATTATGATACAAAAAATGGATAGACCCATATATATATAGTATATTATATTATATATATCATATAATATTATAATATATATATATATATATATATATATATACTATATATTATGTTATTATAATATCATTATTGATTTAATACACTATATATACTATATATAATATTATATATATATATATATATATATATATATATATTATATATTATTATATATATATATATAATATATATATATTCTCTATATATATATATAATATATATATATAATATTATATATATTATATTATATATATATATATATATATATATATATATATATAATATATACCACATAATAAATATCATATATATATATATATATATATATATATATATATATAACTGATATAATATAATAATATATAATATAAATATATATATAATATACTATAATAATATATATATTAATAAATATACTATATATAATATTATATATATCACATATTATAAATATTATAAAATAATAAAATATAAACACCTCTTTAAACGTGCTTAAATCCCTATGCAGGGGGTAACTACGGGAGGACCATAGGACATCAAACTTTAAGGCAAGGCTATCCAACAGTGGCCACCACGTGTTCGCAAGATCTGAGTTTTTAATTCTTAAACCCGGTAGATAAAACTCAACTGCTACGCGGAGGCATTTGAACTGGGTCCTCGTATGAGGAGGCCGCTTAGCTCAACCTCCTGTGAGCCTTCGAAGGCGTTCTAATATATATATATTATTATATATAACTATAGTATATACTATATATATATAATATATAATAAATATATATATATATATAATATATATATATAATATAATATATTAATATAATATATATACTATAATAATATATAATAATAATAATATAAATAATATAATATAATAATAATTTAAAATAAAATATATATATATATAATATATATAACAATATATATATAATATATATAATATATTTATAATAATATATAAATATAATATTACTATTAGTATAGATAAAAATACCCCTAAGTATAAATAATATATAAAAAGATAATAATAATATAATATAAAATAAAATAAATTTCTTAATATTATATATATATAAATTATTGAAAATAGATAAAATATATAATATATATTACTATATATATATACAAATTATAACTTATATATATACCTTATATACAACAAATATATAATATATTATAATAATATATTCATTATATATATATAAATAATATATATTTTAATAATATATTTAAATAAAATTTAAATACTAAAGCTTATTTATAGTATATATAAAAATTATATATTTCACATATATTTATATATTCAAATATTAGTTCCAATAACTTAATTATAATTGAAAAACAGATTGGAACCTTTCTGGTGACCTTCCTTCCCATTTCGAATGGAAAAATAACCATATCCCCCACACATTTCTGAATTGCTTTGCTAATGTATGATACTGATAACCGCATCCTCATTCCCTAAACATGAATTCATTATTGAGTTGGCTCTTCACAAATGACCACCAAATCAAGACACACAATAACGATGGACTCATGGCTGACTCAATTTATGCTGTGATTCATGACAAACCCCCTTCACCAATACCACTCCCAGAAACCTCTTCACAAAGAAGCGGTCTGTACAACCCTAATTCAGTTGTATGACTATTCTTTTAACATATCTAACATCTCTCTAAATCTGTCACCAATTCTCTAGTCCTACTTTCACTATACTTCACAATTCAGTAGGCACAGCATGAATTTCATTTGTCCACGACTTTACGTCTGTTCAGATCTGCTTGGACTTACGAAGTAGTGAGTTATAACTAAGGGTTGACTTGGCTGGTCTTTTTACAGCAGCCCCTACTCGGGTTGTTATGCTAGGAGACTTAAACTCCGACCCCCTTAATGGGGATATGATTCTGTCACCTTGCCTATGTCCAAGATCCTTGTAGATCTTCTAACACCCTTTTCTCTGGGATGCCTTAACACAGGACTCTCTATGTAATAACGTTTAGAAACGCACGCACTTCTTCCTGTATAAATATTTCCTTTGCTCCCATTTCTCTGATGATCGCTTTACCTGTCCCCTTTGATTTATTTTCATACTCCATATCATAACCCAAAAGAGCTATGGAAGCTAAACACGAGCCAAATGTTAACATCCAACTCCAGCTGGCGTTATGACCGAGGCGGAGTGGGTCTCTTCAATCAGACCACAGTAATCCAACATATCACTCCTTAATACGACCGTTATTATCGTCCGTATTGACTGAGATGCCTTATCATTTCTCAGATAGTATGTATCACAGCAGCTGGAAGCTTGTTATTCTGCAATCTTCTGCTAGGCAGCGTCGGAACCCATTGGTGGTTCCAAGACGTGCGACTCAAGCTAACAGAAGAAATACAGCAATTGCACAAAGACCCTACACACTGACACTGATTATTTTAAAGCAGCTGCGGCGAGATCTCGTCGAATTAATCGCCAACACGTAAACAATATTCTTCGAAACTTTGAGCTATTTTGACTTGTCACTCCACAACTCTCTTTAGTGGGGAAAGTTGCAGCAGAAAATGTCTACGTCGCTTCCAAACCAACAGCTCATACACTACAGTCCTATGTATATAGAGCTAGATATCCAACACGATCTCAGCTCATACTGCTGTTACAGATGCATTAGGTTATAGTTTTAGTCTGTGCCACTAAGGAATCTACACGTTATCCACTCCGAAGCCTTCACCAATTGAGATAAACACTGCACTGTAGAACAATCTCAGAACAGCAAAAGGGGAAGATCATATCTATTACACTCTTTTTACACTTGCAGTTGTACTCAACCACTGCGAATAGCAGACGGTGCCCTTGGCCCAGACTGATTTCGTACACTACGTGACTCCGTACACATTCAACCACCTGTATCAGCTCGTTTCATTGCTGGCTGTTATAACAGTATCTGGATCGAATCTTCCTTTCCCTCTACTTTGGGACTACCCGCGGTTTTGAAAATAACTGATCCCAAACCTGGAAAGATCCGAAGTTGGCCCTCCGAAGTTGCCGGACAACCAAAGACCCGATTTCGCTGACCCTGTCTAACCTTTAAATATGGAGAAATGGTTTCGGGCCGCCTTCTCCTTTCAGGTTTGTTTCCGCAGAGTTGTGTTCGACGAACAGATCCTGTTAATGGATCAAGACATCCGAGGAAGCTTCAGTTAGGTGGAATGGTTCTCTTGTTGTCTTTTTTTTTGTTCTTGGGATATAAGCTTATGACAGAAAGTGGAGAAAACTCGAGTTCTTTAAACTAACGTTCACTTACAGTGGACAACTCCTCTTTTCATTACATGCCTTTTGTCAAAATAGATCATCCAGGTTTGGTGCTCTTCTGTTGTCACGCCACTTTACTCTGTGCAAGGCGTTTCGCAGGGTAGTGTTCTAAGTGTATTACCATTTGCTCTCGGATTAATGAATCGCTTACTTCTATCCCAGCCATGATAATTTTTCTCTATGTTTATGAACTTTTCGTTATATATAGCCGGTGCCAGGCTGCCTTTTCTTTAACGGCAACTTCTACTAGCTATTGAGAATATTCACAATGGCGGTAACTCCCATGGCTTCCATTTCTTACTCACCAAATCCTAGCAGTACTTTCTATAGAAAAAAAGGGAATATAAATGCACCTTTCTCCCGCGAACCCAACCTTATAAATAGGTTCCGGCCTGTAACTTCACAGGTCAAATTTCTAGAATTCATTCTAGATGACCACTTAACATACAGGCACCTCCATGATTAAACTGAAAAGACTTGTCATCTTGGTGCTTAGACACTAATTAACGACTCATCTCGCCATCAAAACACTTGAGGGATGGAATCGACAAGTCCCTTTTACGTCTCTATAATCGCCCTAATCCGAATCGAAGACTGGACTATTGGATTATAGTATATATGGCGGCCTCTCACGAACTTGGCTAACAAACATATTAGATCCCCTCAAAATGAGTCTCCGTATTGTCACAGAGGCCTTCCGATCATCTCCCAAAGTCAGCCTTGATGTCGAAGCAAATGTAATCTCTCTATATTCGAAGAGAATACTTTATGTGTATGTACAAGCTATCTTCGCTTCCAAACCCCAATACACGTTTGCTCTGACATTTCAGTATACAATGCTAGGAAGATACCTTAAGAATTAAACATTATACTTGACATTATTTGCATAGCATGATTTTATAACATCCTTATAATTTTATTTCACATAACTTTTGCAAAAAGGTGACTGAGCCTTATTACATATATATATGAAGGAGTATATTGCTTATGGCTATATCTCCTGACTTTCCACCAATTTGACCTAGCTATACCGACCATAGCTCTCTCCACAAATCTAGCCACCCAGCTACTTGTTGAGCTATCGTATCACTATATCACATTCCGTTAGATTACACACGTAGGATTTAATCAATAGTGTTTCTCTGACGGCTCTAAAAGCGGTGACACTGTGGGTGCGCGTCTGCTGTTATTCCTGATCCGCACACTCACAGTTTTTACATGCAGAATTAATCACTAGTAATGATTGCGACTTTTCTCGAATTATAACTTCTTAACTTAAGACATCAGCATTATACTCAGAATTCGCTCAGATTACTCCAGGCCCTTAAAACCATTATATCTCACCAAACATCACTGGCTACCCGCTGAATACAACATTTCTTTCGGCTGCTCCACTCTCGTAAGGGAACAAATCATACTATGCTGGACTCACACTCTAATGTACGGGCTCAACTGGGCAATGAAATAATCGCCCGGACAGAGGCCAAAATGGCCGCCTGGCTTCTATGTTCTTGGACCTGTTCCAGGTACCATCCCATCAACTGATTTTCTGGTCTGGCTTCTCCGAAAAGCTTCTGGTTTTTATTTGACAAGGTGCTGAACGAGTGATCAAGCGAGGGTGATTAAGCTTAGAAATCATAAAGCAGAACATTGGAGAGTGAAGTAATTCACCTACTAACGACAGATAACGCTTTACGAGGTAGAATACTCTCACGTACGTCTCCGATAATGGTCATCACCAATATTCACTTCACAGCCCACTACATGTCCATTGATTGCTGCCCCAACTGGACCCCATTTGCCGTCGTCATTTTTCCTACTTTGTGGTCCATAAACACACTAAAGGTTCCCATATCTTATCTGAATCTTCCCACTTTAGCAGTAACTCTATTTTCTATTATCTTCAGAAACTGCAATGTTCCTTATAAACATAATGATGATTTTGTTTGTGTAATACGGACAATTTATAATGTAGGACCTCATTTTATATTTGTTTTTTATTCATTGATGAATAATTCACAAACTCGGATTTATTCAATTTCCCCCTTCCTAATTTTTTTTTTTTTTTTTTTTTCTTCTTTATTTTTTTTTTTTTGAAGAATATATAAACTATGTATATATATGCAAGTGAGATGCCCAACACATGGAGTTGATGTATTTCAAACACTATAGATAGTGCTCTCTTTAGTAAGGGCAATAGGTAAGAGGTCCTAGATACATTAAATTCACATATATACATATATATCACTTAGATATGTGATCATAATATCATTATATATAATAAATATATATAATAAAATATATAAATATACAATATAAAATATAATATATAAAAAATATATATATATATATTATATATATATACAGATAATACATATATAATACCCCTTTATATATCTACTATACATAATATATATATAAATTATATACTAATATTATATATACTTAATATATATAACATATATTTATAAATAATGTACCGACATACTTTAGGCTGTATATATAATATATATATACCTATACTATACCTATAGTTTATCATATTATATAATAAACTATGTACATACATATACTATATATATATATATATATACATTATATAATAATAAAATACTATAATATAATAAAAATATATATATTCCTGAAACTATATACGCTGGTGAAGGAATGTGTATATAGGAATTTTTGTTTTATAAAGAGTTAAATAAAAGAGCAATGTCGATAAAAACAGCATCGCCCTATCAAACCTCCTACCACTTCCCATACATTGTGAAGGAGCTGTCAAGTACAAATATGAGAAAAACCTCCAAACCTGCGGCGGCTTCACAAGACTTGCGACTAACCTTCCTGTGGTATCTAAGTCAATGTAGGTTTATACCCTAGGCTAGGCGCAACCATAACATACCATCAACAAATCCCGTCATTCACTATCATTATATATATATATATTATAACTATTATTTTACACATATAATAAATAATATATAATATAAATAATATATAAAATATATAATAATAAATATAAATATAAATATAAATAAATATACCTATAAAATATATATTATATACTAAATATATATAATATACCATAATATATTACTAAAAAAAATATAATTTATATCCACATACATATATAACATATATATATATATATATAATATTATCTTATATACGAAAAATTCCATGGTATCTGCTTTAGCCTAATTCTTCGCTGCTCCATTCCCGTAAGAAACTATTATTTATGTTGACACACCCTCTCATATAGGGGTAACTGGCAATGATATACGCTGAAACAGAGAAAGAGCCAAAATAGGCCATCTTCTCTTCATTTCGAGAAGTTGATAATCCAAGGTACCATACATAACAACCGATTACATAACATACTGCTCTACCGACAGGTTATATAGATACTATATTGCAGAGAGATGACTGAATGATCAGAGAGGAGCGAACTTAGAATATAAACAAGCCGAATCTTACGGGGAGTGTGGAGTACTATCCTATCCACAGACGAGGACAACGCTTACACGAGGTGAATACTGCCACGCCCTACCCGTATTGGCCACAACAAATATCACTCACAGTCACTATACGTCGTTCGGAACCCCCCTCCATTTGCAAATTTTGCTGTCGAAGTCATACCCGCAATCTGTTCGCCATATATCTTCATTAATTGTTCCCAGCTGGACTCTAATTCGCCGCCGTCATTTTCCTACTTTACGATTCATAACACCTCCCAAAAGATTATCCCATATCTTATCCGAATCTCCCCACTTAGTAGTAACTCTATTTCCTTGTTTCTACAAGAAGTGATATGTTCTTCATAATATTTGATTTTGTTACGTAATACTAGGAATTTATAATGCAAGGATTTATTTTTGTTTAGTTTTCTTTCGTTTTATTTTAATTCGACTGAATTCATTCTACTATTCGAATTCTTCTTTTGAAATTCGAATATGTATGTTAGGACCTCGCCAAATGGTGTAATGATTTAATAATTCAACCAAGTGTGGCCGTGTATATAACAGCTATAAAAAAAAAAAAAAAAATATATAATAAATTATAATATTATAATATACATATATATAATATATATATATATATATAATTATAGTAATACTACATAATAACTTATAATATATATAAATATAATAAAATAAATATATATATATATATAATTATAAATTATATATAATATTATATAAATATAGATAAGTAATTATATTTCATCAATATAAATATATATATATATATATAACAAGCTATACATATAACTATAATAATATATATAATATATTAATATATATATATATATATATATAATATAAATATATAACCCTATATATATACTATACTATATATATACATATATCCAATATAAATAAATTATAAATATTATAATAATATAATATAATATATAAAATTAAAATATATTAAATAATATAAATATAAATATAATATATATATATAATATTAATATATATGAAAATTTATAAAATAATTTGATAATTTTTTTTTCAACATTACAGTTTAGGTTTAATTTTGTAGGAATGTGCACAACTACCAACTGCACACTTAAAAAAAGGACGACTGTACCACTGTCAGTAAAGCACTAATCAAACAAGGGAAGTTCCTACCAGAAGAGGAATAAAAAATTAAAACGACTAGAGGTTTACATCGATAATATAGATGCTTCAGCTCATGGAGAGACGCAAAATTTATAGTCTACTCAAATCGAATAATGGGGAGAGTCAAGATAAAAAGTGAGCAAGGCGATTCCGAAAGGAATGGTAAGTAATGTCAAGGAACGCACTTTGTCCAATGGCTGAGACTGAGATACGACACCCACAAATAATATGGGAGAGACGAGGATGGGAGAATTCTCACCACTCCCATGTGCACAACCATGTGACGATTCGTATGTACAAAATTAGTAAACGGCGAAAACGTAGATTTCCTAACCGCATTTCCTCATATCGCCGGTTGCTGGGGTTAGTAACATAATCTCATTTGAATTTCCTTGACCTTAAATTCAATCGGTTTTGAACGGCTACGAACAATATCTCGACACGCACGTTTCACTGCGATTAATGGAATTCTCCTCACCCCCCAACTGTCTGTCTTCGGGATCAGTCCTTCAGCTAAGGTCTGAGACACATCCGGCGACGTTGAGGGGTTCCATTTCGTCTTCTAAAGAGATCCACAATTGACTCAACACCGTGTCACACTGATGACTCCAAAATGGTAGGCTGAGTGGAAGCGTCGGCTGTCTTCACAGATCTCGCCCATTTATCATACCTTGCCTCTTATACGTCCGTCTTTTTCAGCTGAAGGCTGATAGCGCTGGTTTTTGAGCTTTGGGTCAGAATTAGCAAACCTAACCACCGGACGCTCGTATACAAACTTTTTCGACTCTAGGCGCCTCTTGGCTCTGCTCGATCGGTCAACAAGGATCCTTTGGTTTCATAATGTCCAAAAGTTCATCGCTCTGTTCAATTGATGGGAGGGGTCATTGAGATTTGTTGGGTCCCTTTTCATGTGGGTGTTCAGGGGACGGAGAGCTGATACAGAGCCAACGTGCTGGCCGCGCAGGGTAAAACTAGCAGCTAGACGGTTCCTTCCACTGGAATTATACTGTTGGACACCTACCTGAACCCTGATTTATATACACTATGT
>JABUQX010095220.1:0-10000 GCA_015478945.1 Trachelipus rathkii
TTCATATGTTCGGGAATTGAACGCAGATCAAGACAAGCACATTTCCTACTGCAGATAGTTTCGCTCATTTGTTGACAATCGTGGAACTGCAGAGCTTGACCATGTCCTCTTCACGGATGAGGCGTGGTTTTATCTTAGTGGATACGTGAACAGACAAAGAAACACAGTATGGTCTACCCAAAATCCCCATGCCTTCCAAGAAAACCCCTTGCACAGTCGGAAAATCGGGGTGTGGTGTGCCATATCACGTCGTCGAATAGTGGGCCCTTTGTTCTTCGAAACGACAGTTACCAGTGTTGTGTACCAGGACATCATTACACAGTTCATTGCATTACTGGAAGAAGATGAGCGTCACTGTTGGCTTCAGCAGGACGGTGCCACATGTCATACGTCTAATAAACATACAATTCCCTCCCGCGAGAACGGCGGTGTCTCATCTCAACAGGATTATGGCCTCCACTTTCACCAGATTTAACGCTCCCCGATTTCTTTCTGTGGGGTTACCTTAAAGGAAAAGTCTATCAAAATAGGCCCCAAACCCTGGAGGAACTGAAGATAAACATAACAACGGCGATTAACAACATAAGTGTAAGCGAGCTGCTGCACAAGGTAGCCTCGAACATGGTAAAAAGAGTTCGTGCATGCATTACCGAACGTGGCCGCCATTTTCAGCATCTGTTGTAAACCAACCAAACCAAGTACTAAAATTTTTAAGGTAATACGTAATACTTGCATACGATTCAATATCTTCATCACCTAAAATATATATTAACATATTGCAAATGGTGTTTAATTTGTGATGTGAGCGACCTCGATCACTCTGTATATATATGGTGCATAATAGGAGTGAATGGCGGCGACTTCATTTACAAGAGGACGGCCAGTGACATATAAACGAGGTTTAACATTCCGCAGCGGCTGCTGGCGCTGCGAATCCTTCTCCCAACGGGAGGAAACCCTCACGGACATATGTGTAAAAATCAGTGGCAGGTAGGTGTCCCAACAGTATATTCAGTGGAAGGAACCGTCTAGCTGCTAGTTACCCTGCCGGCGGCAGCACGGTTGGCCTCTGTATCAGCTCTCTCGTTCCCCGGAACACCCACATGAAAAGGGACCCAACAAATCTCAATGCCCCTCCCACTCAATTGAACAGATGAAACCAAAGGATTCCTTGTTGACCGATCGAGCAGAGCCAAGAGAGCGCCTCTAGAGTCCGAAAAGTTTGTATAACGACGTCCGGGTGGTAGGTTGCTAATTCTGCCCAAAGCCAAAACCAGCGCTATCAGCTCAGCTGAAAAGACGGACGTATAAGAAGGCAAGGTATGATAAATGGCGAGATCTGTGAAGACAGCCGACGCTTCCACTCAGCCTACCATTTTGGAGTCATCAGTGTAGACAGGTGTTGAGTCATTGTGGATCTCTTTAGAAGACCGAAAGGAACCCCTCAACGTCGCCGGATGTGTCTCAGCCTTAGTGAAGGACTGAATCCCGAAACAGACAGTTGGGGGGGAGGAGAAATCCATTTCGCGTGAACGGCGTCGAAATTGTAGCGCAAAACCGATTGAAAAAGGTCAAGGAAATCAAAAATAGGAGTTACAACCCCAGCGAACGGCCGATATGCAGGAATGCGGAGGAATCTCGTTCTCGCCCGTTTACGAATTGTACATACGAATCTCACGTATGGTTTTCACATGGTGAGGGAGAATCCCCCATCCTGTTCGCCCATATATTTGTGGGTTGCGACGCAGTCTCAGCCATTGGACAAAAGTTCTTCCTCTGACATACTTACCATTCCTTTCCGGAAATCGCCTTGCTCATTTTTTATCTGACTCTCCCCATTTTCGAAGTGACAAAATTTTTGCGTTCCTCCATGAGCTGAACATCTTTTATATCGAATGTAAACACTCTTGTTCCGTAAATTTTTTATTCCTCGTTCTATGTAGGGACTTCCCTTGTTGTTAGCTTTACTGACACTGTACAGTCGCTCCTTTTGAGTGCAGTGGTAGTGTGCACAATCCTAAAAAAAATTAAAAAATTTAAAAAATAAATAATATATATATAATATATATATATAATATATATATATATATATATATATACTATACTATACTATATATATAAATATTAAAATATAATATAATATATATATATATAAAATATATATCATATATATATAATATATATATATATAGTATGAACTATTATATTATATATATATATATATATATATATATATACCTATTATAAATATATAATACTATATATATATATAATATATAATATATATATATATATATATATAATACTAATTATATATATATATATATAATACTATATATAACTATATAACTATATATATATAGTAGCCTGTTGTCTATATAATCTATATAATATTATATATATTATATATTTATATATATATATTTTTTTTTTTTTTTTTTTGTCTGTGTGTACAGCGCCACACTGCCGGTTGAATAAAATCAATCACCAAATCAGGCGGGTTCCTTGGAACATACATATTTCGAATGTCAAAAGAAGATTTGAATAGAGAAATGAATTTTCAGTCAATTAAAAATAAAACAAAAACTAAACAAAAATACATCCTTGCATTATAGAGTCCTAGTATTACGTAACAAAATCAAATATTTATTGATAGAAACATTCACTTCATTGTATGAAAACAAGAAAAATTAGAGTTCTACTAAAAGTGGGAAAGAATATCGGTAGATATGGGCGATAAATCTTTTGGAAAGTGTTGATGGATCGTAAAGTAATGAGAAAAGAACGGCGGACGATAGAGTCCAGCTGGGAACAATCAATGAAGATATGAGCTAGAATACAGATATGCGGGTGTATGACTTCGATAAAATTTTGCAGAATGGGATGGGGGTTCCGTACATTAGTCGCACTGGTGAGTGATATTAGTGTGGCCAAAACGGAAGGAGTGCAAAGTATCACCTCGTGTAAGCGTTTTCCTCTGTGGGAGGAAGACCACTCACCAAAGTCGGCTTTATATTTCTAAGTTTCGCTCCTCTCTGATCAATTTTTCAGCGCTCTGGCCAAAGATCGAAAACCTTGTCTGAGAGCAGGATAGTAATCGGCTTTTTGGAATTGGGAGGAATAAATAAACCCCCATAGAGAAAAACAATCTCCCAAACCCGGAAAAAAATTGAAAAAAAAAAAAAAAAAAGAAAAAGGAAGGGCTTGGCCATTTTGGCCCTCTTGTCAGCGATTAATTCATTGCAGTTACGCCTACATGAGAAGGGTCCAACATAAAATAAGATTTGTTCTTGGGCGGGAATGGAGCCGTCCAAGAATATGCTGAACAGCAGATACATTGTGTTTTTAGATTCATAATATTATTTATATATATATATAATATATATAATATATATATGGATATATATATATATATATATATATATATATATATCAGTTATATATATATATATATAATACTATAACATATATCATAATAATATATAATATAATAATTATATATTATATATATATATATATATAATATAATAATTATGAGTGAATGGAGGGATTGTTGTGAGGAATATGTAGATGGTTGCGGGCCTAGCCTAGGTATGAACCACCACAAGTTGACGAGATAACCACGTGAGGAAGGGGTTTTAAAAAAAAGTTTTTCCGGGCAAAAAAAGTCTTGTGAAGCCGCCGCACGGGTGGATTTTTTTCTTCATTTTGAACTTAGAACAGGTCTCACTTATGGAATGGAGGGGTTGGTCAAGGGATGCCTTTTTTATCCGACATCTCTTTATTTAATCTCTAATTTATCCTTGCATGTTACGCACCATACCCCCAGTCTTGTGGGAAGACCAGGATATATATATATGATATATATATATATCTATATATATATATATATATATATATATATATATATATATATATATTATATATATATATAATATATATATATTAGTATATATAGTATTATAAATTTAGTATATAGTATATATATATATATATATAATATAATATATATAATATTATATATATACTAATTATATATATATATAATAATATATATATATATTATATATATATATATACTATTATATATATATATATATATATATATATATATATATAGTTATATATATAATATATATATATATATATATATATATATATATTTAACTTAATGTACAGGACCAACAACGCCACAAAGAAGAGACTACAAAGTGTTTGAATAAATCAACTCCATGGTTGGGTCCCGCTTATACATATTTTAAATGTCAAAAAAAAAAAAAAAAAAAAAAAAAAAAAAAAAAAAATTGGATGGTGAAATGAATATCAGAGTTTGTGAATATTCAGTCAAGAATAAAAAACAAAATAAAATGAGGTCCTTACATTATAAATTAGTCTATTAACAACAAATCTATAGGTTATAAAGAACATTCAGTTTCTGAAGATAATAGAAAATAGAGTTACTGCTAAAGTGGGAAGATTCAGATAAGATATGGGAAAACCTTTTAGGTGTTATGGAGCAGAAAGTAGGAAAATGACGACGGCAAATGGGGTCCAGTTGGGGACAATCAATGACATGTAGTGGCTGTGAGTGATATTGGTGTGACCAATACGGAGACGTACGTGAAAGTATCACCTCGTGAAAGCGGTTTCGTCGTTGAGAGGAATACCACTCTCCAATGTTCTGCTTTATATTTCTAAGCTTCACCCTCGCTGATGCCTCGTTCAGCACCCTTGTCAAATAAAACCTGAAGCCTTGTCGGAGAGCAGGAGAATAATCAGTTGATGGGAGGTACCTGGAACAGCTCCGAAAAGAAGAGGCGGCCATTTTGGCTCTCTGTCGGCGATTTCATTGCCAGTTACCCCTACATTAGAGGGGTGAGTCCAGCATAGTATGATTTGTCCCTTACGAGAGTGGAGCAGCCGAAGAAATTGTAATTGTAGCAGCGGGTTACCAAGTAAGATTTTTAGAATTGGGTTTTTAAGGGCCTGGAGAGAGCGGAGCGAATCTGAGTAAATGGCATAAGAGTGGTCTTGAGTTAAGGAATAGAATTCGAGAAAGGGCAATCATTATAGCCATTAATTCTGCAGTAAAAATGTGAGGTTGCGGTCAGGAAAGACAGCAGACGCACCCACACTGTCATGGGAGAGGTGGCGGGCAGAAACACTAGAGTAAATCCACCGTTAACTGCGAATGAGACAGGAACGATGCCTTCAACAAGGCGCAGGTGGCTAGATTTGGAGAAGAGCTAGGTCGGGATCAGGCAAATGGTGGAAGCAGGGAATAGCCAAAGCATATACCCTTCATCATAAAAGAAAGGCAGCACCTTTTGCAAAAGGATGTTGAAAAAATAAAGGATGTTATAAACTATGCTTGCAAATGGTCAGTAATTAGTATTCTAAGGTATCTCCAGCAGAATCGGTGTCAGAGCAAACGGTATTGGGGTTTGGAAGCGAAGATAGCTTGTACACATAATGTATTCTCTTCGAAGAGAGAGAGTGGCATCACATTTGCTTCAACTTCATGGGTCACCCGGATGGGTGATCGAAATAGGGATCGCCTCGTTTTGGAAGGGATCTAAAAGGTGTAGCAAAGTTCGGGAGGCCTGGCCATATACTACATAGCCATAGTCCAGCTTCGATCGGATTAGGGCGATATAGAGACGTAAAAGGGACTTGCGATCCGCACTCCAAGGTTTTGAGGCGAGATGACGTAATAGGTCAAGCACGCGATGACAAGTCGTTTTCAGTTTAATATGAGGTGCTGTATGTTAAGTGGTCATCTAGAATGAATTCTAGAAATCTGACTTGTGAAGTTACAGGGGCGAACCATATAAGGTTGGGTTCGCGGGAGAAAGGTGGCAGTTTATTAGATTCCCTTTTTTCTTAAAAAGTACTGCTGAGGATTTGGTGAGTAAGAAATGGAAGCCATGGGAGTTACCCCATTGTGTAATATTCTCAATAGCTAGTAGAAATTGCCGTTCAAGAAAAGGCAGCCTGGCACCGGCTATATATAACGAAAAGTTCATAAACATAAGAGAAAAATTGATCATGGCTGGGATAGAAGTAACGATTCATTAAATCCAAGAGCAAATAGTAATACACTTAGAACACTACCCTGCGAAACGCCTTCATCCAGAGTAAAGTGGCGTGACAACAGAAGAGCACCAAACCTGGATGGATCTATTTGACAAAGGCATTTAATGAAAAGAGGAGTTGTCCACGGAAGCCGAACGAGTGGAGTTTAAGAACTCGAGTTCTCCACGTTCTGTCATAAGCTTTATCCAAGAACAAAAAAGACACCAAGAACCATTCCACCAACTGAAGCTTCCCGGATGTCTTGATCCAGTTTTAACAAGGGATCCGCGGTCGAACAAATTCTGCGGAAACCAAACTGGAAAGTGAGAAGGCGGCCCGAAACCATTTTCTCCATTAATTTAAAGGTATGACAGGTCAGCGAAATCGGTCTTTGGTTGTCCGGCAACTTCGGATTTTCCCAGGTTTGGGATAAGGATTTCAAAACCTGTAGCCCAAATAGATGGAAAAGAAGATTCGATCCAGATACTGTTATACAGATCCAGCAAAAACGGTGATGCAGAGGGGTGAATGTGACGGAGCATAATGTACGAAATCATGTCTGGGCCAAGGGCACCGTCTTTGCTATTCGCAGTGGTTTGATACATTGCAGGTGTAAAAAGGACGGTTATAGGTATGATCTTCCCCTTTTGCTGTCGAGATGTCTGACAGTGCAGTGTTAGTTCTCAATTTTTGAAAGGCTTCAGGATAACGGAGAGCTCGGTGGCCAGCAAAACTATAACCTAATGCATCTGTAACAGCAGTATGAGCTGAGATCGTGTTGGTTATATCATGCTCATAACAAAGGACTGTAGATGAGCTGTTGTTGGAGCGACGAGACATTTTCTGTGCAACTTTCCCCACTAAAGAGAGTTGTGGAGTTGACAGTCAAAATAGCTCAAGTTCGAAAATATTGTTTACGTGTTTGGCGATTAATTCGCAGAGATCTCACCGCAGCTGCTTTAAAAATAATCATGTTCAGTGTGGTACGGGTCTTTGTGCATTGCCTGTAGTTTGCTTCTTGTTTAGCTGAGCGCACTCTTGAACCACCAATGGGTTTCCGACCGCCTGCCTGCAGAAGATTGCAGAATACAAGCTTCCGCTGCTGTGAAGACAACTTGCTGGAAGAAATGAAAGGCATCATCAATAGACGAAAACGGCTTATTGAAGGAAGAAAGTGGGATAGCTGTGGTCTGATTAAAGAGAGCCCACTCCGCTCGGTCATAACGCCAGCTGGAGTTGGATTTTAACATTGGGCTCTGTGTAAGCTCCTTTAAAGCTTTTGGGTAATGATCACTGGAGTATAAATAATCAAAGTGGGACCAGGTAAAGCGATCCATTAAGAGAATGGGAGCAAAAGGAAATATCAATACAAGAAGTGCGTTTCTAAACGTTCATACATAGAGAGTCCTGTGTTAAGGCATCCCAGAGAAAAGGGTGTTAGAAGATCTACAAGGATCTTGGACTTAGACAAGGTGACAGAATCACCCCATAAGGGGTGGCGGAGGTTTAAGTCTCCTAGCATAACAACCCGAGTAGGGGGCTGCTTAAAAAGACCAGCCAAGTCAACCCTAGTAAACTCACTACTCGGAGCCAAGCAGATCGAACAGACAGTAAAGTCGGTGGACAAATGAATTCATGCTGCCACTGAATGAAGTATAGTTTGAAGGTGGACTAGAGAATTGGGGACAGATTTATGAATGTTATGTATGAAAAGAATAGTCATACAACAGAGATTAGGGTTGTACGACCGCTTTTGGGAAGAGGTTTTCAGTGGTATTTGGTGAAGGGGGTTTCGTCATGAATTCAAGATAAATTGAGTTCAACCAAGTCCATCTTATTGTGTGGATTTGGTTGGTCATTGGAAGAGCAACCAAAATGATCATGTTTAGGAATGGGAGCGTTATCAGTATCTACCAAGCAAGCAGATTCAGAAATGTGTGGGGGATATGGAGGTTATTGCCATTGAAATGGGAAGGAAGGTGTCACCAGAAAGGTTCCATCTTTTTCAATATAAATAAAATAAATAATAATTAATATAATATATTTTAATATATTATAATATTATATATATATATTATATATATATATAATATATATATATATATTATATATATATATTATATATTATATATATATATATATATATATTATATAATAAGTTATATATATATATATATATATTATATATATAATATATCAATATATAATATTAAATATATATAATATATATATATTTATATATTATATATATATTACTATATATTACTATTATATATATATATATATATATATATTATATATATATAATATTATATATATATAATATATTATATATATAATATTATATTATATATATATATATATTATATAATATATATATATAATATAATATATATATAAATACACATATATAATATATATATATATATATATATATATTAGAACACTCCTCTTGGGTAAGATTTTGTGGCGGAGCTCTCGGGCGATAACGCCAGTTTTCTAATCGTCCCTTTAGAAGCAGTTGGAGATTTATCTACCTGGGCGTAAAATTAAAATCGACTCTGAACACGTTGGTGGCACTGGTTTGGGATAGCCGGCTTAAAGTTTGATTTCCCTATGGTCCCCCGTGTTACCCACCCTGCATAGGCGGATTAAGCACGTTAAAACAGGTAGTTTATTTTTATATTATATATATTTATTATAATATATATATATAATATACATATATTTAAGAAAATCTATATATAATATATATAATATATATATATATATATAATACTATATATAATATACTAAAATTATAAAATAGTATATAATATATATATACTAATATATATATAAATATATATAAATATATATATATATATATAACTATAATATATATATATATAATACTATATAATATACTATACTCTAATATATAATAATACATTATATATATATACTATATATATATATATACAATATTATAATATATATATTATATATATATATATATATATACTACACCTAATTATAATATATATATATATATATATATATATATATCCATTATACTAATAATATATATATATATATATATATATATATAATACTATATATACCTAATATATATATATATATATATAATATATATATATTAAATACTTATATAATAAATATAAATATATAATGGGTCTATCCATTTTTTTTGCGTACCAAAATAATGAATGTTGGCCGCTCGATAATTTTTTGAAAACTTTTAATATTCCCTATGTCTGCTTCACAGTTTAGTTTTCTTGTGGAGTTCAAAACCACCATTCGTTTTTGTAGATTTAATCTGGTTGTAACAGGGTGAGGCAGATCCAAAATGTTTGACCAGGTGGAGCAAAATTTATCACTTATTAGAGGTGAAACATTTTAAGTCATATCTCCATATTTGTAATTCTTATACCAAATTTCATAGACAGAGTGATTTGTTAGGGATACTTTAAGGTAAATTTGGCCTTTTATGTTTTTTTTTGGCAAAAATAATATTTCCACCATGTAAATGAATCGACAAAATTGTGATAAAAATCGACAGAAATATATCCATTTTCTGTGGGTGATTATTAAAAGAAGGAAAATCTTTAACGCTAATGAAATTTTTGTGTGATGATACAATACTGAAGTATGGTTTAACCTAAATCTTATTTGAAATTTGGTAATATTTTTAAAAAAATTTAGCAGGGTGTCCAAAAAATCTTTTCGGAAAATCGGTTACTTTGAACCTTAATATCTCTGATGGGGTAAGTGCTAAAAAATCTGAAAATTTCACACATTATACTACTACCATAGACTTCACCTGCAATACTGACTTTGGTATTTGCTTGTTTAAGAAATACAGCCCTTCAAAATGCAAAAAAAAATTTTTTTTTAAGTTTGTGTTATGAGTACCTATATTATA
>JABUQX010095220.1:15000-20430 GCA_015478945.1 Trachelipus rathkii
GGTCCCCTTTTTAGGCATAGGCTGAATGACTGCACGTTTCTAGCAGAAAAAGAAGCGTAATTGAAGAGAAAAGAGAGAACTCCACCGAAGCAGGAAAAAGCTCAGCAGCACAAGCGCCCGTGTTAGCTCAATAAGCAGAATAATGCTGAAATTAGATGTTGGGTAATAATAAGTTCCTAGGAGGGGTCACAGATCCCATAAAGATGTAGATAGCTTGAAACGTTTGAGCAAAGTTCGGCTCCATTAACGTATTGACAGTTATGGCTTTCAGAAGATGCTAGAGGATGGAAAGACGAAACAAGTTGAAATTTTTTGTAATTCCAAAAGGGCGAGGAAGGAGCTCAGAAAGATCATTGCATTATTCTATCTTAAAGTGTTTCCTTAGTGTCTCACGGAGAATAGATCGTGACGATTCCCCAAGGTGTTAAAAGCAGCAGTGAATTTAGAGTTAAAAGACTATGGAAACTCCTGAAGTGAGTGTCACTGCAGTGAATAGCACGGAAAGCACAAGCAGAGCCAAACAAAAAGGTTTGTTGAGGGGGTAAAAAAAACATGGAATAAAAGTCTCCAACAAAAGAAAAGTCACCTCTTAGCATTCTGCCTTCTGGGACCTTCCACAAGCAGTGAGTAAGTCATTCATAGGAAATCAAAGAAGTGGACCAAATTTGCCAGCCTTTAGGGGAAAATGCAGGAACAAATTCGTTGATCTTGGATAGAAAACACACCTTTTTTAACGCTCATATATTCCTACCATTGCCACCAGCCATCTGCGCAATCCAATTATAAATTCATTCATCATCTCAATAAAGGAAAATATTCTTTACTTTTTTTTTAAATTTTCATTCTAAGCCTGGGTTTAAGAAAGAATCAACTGATTTACCCACATAACTAAAGTAAAACTGTAATTAAATCCAAAATCACATACAATCGTATTAAAACATCTTATAAACAAAAGCAATAGCCAGGAGCTACACTTAACGATATGATTTTTATATATACTATACCTAATCATACATATATACCTATATATATATATATATATATATATATATATATTATATAATATAATATAATAATTATATTATATATTATACTACCTATATTATATATATATATATATATATAATATATATTATATATTATATTATTAAAATGTAAGTGGAATGATATATATATATATATATATATATATATATCTATAATATAATATATTATATATATAATATATACTCATATATAAATACTATTATATATATGAAAGTAATGGTATAATTTAACGATATAGGGTGTTTTATATACGCAATCCTTAGGTTTTATATAAAGCGCTGTCATTAAACTTTCAATTTGGCTATTAAGTTTCTAATCCAGCCTGTGTTTCAATATTATACTCTATAAAATTATACATGGGTATATATCTATAATATATATATATTATACAAATATATTATAAATATATAATTATAATATATTATATATATATATATTACACTATATATATATATATTATATATATATATATATACGAAAATATATATATATCTCTCATATATATAATCTACATATATATATAGTATATATATATATAAAATGAAAGACGATGGATAAAAACCTTATATTATTATTTTTAGTAAATATATCTATAAAATTATTTTAATAAACAAAAGTATTGCCAAGAAAGAAAAGAATGGCATTATCACAAAGAAAATTAATGATATTATTTCTTTATTGGTAGCAAGGACACAAGCAAATAAAAAATTAAATTAAAATTTAAATAAAAATTCTTATGCAGGATTTTGCAACTTCAGGAATTTCTTATATTTTTTTTCCCTTTTAATCTGGTATATTATATAGTACAAAGAATTAGCTCTCCACTTTTAATAATTAACTTCAAGTAATAATATAATTATAATAATAAATAATAATATAATAATAATATAATAATCATAATGAATAATAATAATAATAATAATAATAAGAGGCGGTAGCACAATCAATTTTTAAATACCTTTACAGTAAGTAATGCTTTAGAAATCCTTTAATAAATTTCTTTAGTTAATTATACCTTTCCAATTTAACCTTTTAATAAATCTCTTTACAGTTATCCTTTTAAACTTTAAATCTATGCAAATCTTTTAAATCTTTATTCAGAATATCCTAATTAATTATTTTGTAATCTATATTAAATTTCATATGTAATTGTAATATTCAATTTCTTTTGTTCAGAATTTACTTTGATTAATAATAATTTAAATCCTTTATTTATCTTTTTAAGTCATTTTAAATTTCTTTATAGTTTGTATCGCATTTAGTTATTTTTTAATTTCTTTTTAAGTTATTCTTTCCTTTAGTAGTATTTTTCAATACGAAAAAAAATATCATTCATATTTCAATCATCCATATATCATTTATTTTTAATGTAATTTCCTGATTAGAAAATAATTTAATAAAAATGAATAATAATAATGTAATAATTAGAGGAAGTCATTATTACACAACTAAAAAAATATAAACCCACCAAAACAAAAATAATAATAAATAATAATGATACTAATAATAATAGCAAGTTTCATAAAGGAATAATAAAAAAAAATAAATCCCCTCCTTCATTATTTATTTGCTGTTTTGTTTATAATAATGGCAACAACGGTCTCGATTCTCCCATTGCTTTCATGTACGGTAAGCTGAAACAAAATAAATTTACCACAAATAATAATAATAATAATAATAATAATAATAATAATAATAATAATAAAATAATAATAATAATAATATAATAATAATTAAATAATAAAATAATAATAATAATAATAATAATAATAATAATAATAATAATAATAATAATAATAATAAATAATAATATACCTCCTATCCCCCAGATTAGGGGCGAGGTGCGTAGCATACACCGAAACAGAAAAGTAGAAGGATATGACAAAAGTCGAAAAGAATGCCCCCTTTCTATCCTTAAGTGAGAACTCGTCGCAGTCAGAAAAATTCACCCTAGGGTTTCACTAGCATGTGAAGGGCCCTCACTACGATATCTTGTCAATGTGGGATTCATCCTCTGGGCAAAGCCAACAACTATAATCCTTACAAAACCACTCTATTCACTCCTGTTATGCACCTATCTTCTGTAATTCTTCTGCCAAACAAAATACCTCTCCTTCAGGCATACCTTTTCGGACTCAACCCACTTTTTATTCAGTCTACCAGCTGGTTGATTCCCAGCACACTCACCACTATACAACTGTTTAACCAACCAACTATAATCCATCCTTTTCATATGACCAAATCATCTCAATGTAATCTTGTTTATTCTCTCATTTACGCCTTCCTTTAGACCACACAACTCTCTAATGCGTTCATTCCTCATTTTACGAATCCTTCTTCATACCTAACACGCCCCTAAGATTGTCCATCTGGACACATTGTACCTTAGATCTATACCTCGTATTCCAAACCATAGTTTCACTATTATACATTAACAAAGGTAACAACATACCCTTATGCAAAATCCTAATGCACTAAGACCTAGCACTTTAACAATCCACCAAGGATTTAATTGCACAGCCACCTTTATATCGTCCATTCACGAACTTCCCTGCTACACACTGCATCATCCGTTCCTTTTCATCCAACATATATCCTAAATATTTAAACTCGGATACTTATACAAGTTGCTCACCAATCCAACATGACCTTCACACCGCGGACTTCCTCACTCACATACTATAAACCCACTATACTACTCATCTACATTTACTTTCAAACCCCTATTTTTACACACCCTCTCAAACTCTTCCGATTAGTCATACAAAACCAAATCCAAATCCCCCGCATACAATAAGCAAGGTACCCTCCACTCTCTTCCATTGTCCATCATTTTAACTCCTTCCCCTACATATTAAATAACCAAGGATACCTAACACATCCATGCCTCATTCTGCTATTAATATTAAACCAATCACTTTCAACTCCATTTATTCTTAAACACGCTTCATTATCGTAATACATACTTTTGATAACATTCAGAAACCTACCACTAACACCTGCCACAGAGCTTCCCTATTAATCCTGTCATAAATTGCATTTAAATTCATGGACACGCACAGGCTATGACTATAATAAAATAAATAAATATAATAATAATAATAATAATAATAATAATAATAATAATAATAATAATAATAATAATAATAATAAAAATAATAATAATAACAACAACTACATTAACATTTTTATACAAAAAAAAAGTGATTAATGAACTCCATAACAGTAAGGGTTGCCAAACTTTAAATAGCTATGTTCATGAAAGATTCAAGTTTTGCTTTCTCTACAAAATTTCACTTTCATAATCGTGTTGCTTCACAGCCATGTAGTAACATTTAAAAAAGAATTAAAATTTTTTTGTTTTTGAAATTAAGTGTGTGAATTGCCTAGCAAGAAATATTCTAAAAAATCTCTCAAGTATGACAATTCACAGACCTACTAAACATTAAAACTGTCGAAGGAGAAATCTGACACTGCAGTTATCACTCAAAATAAACCAACAACTTTAGCCTAAACATATAGCAAATTATTTGGTAATGTTGTGTTAACACACACCACGGCTATCATTATGAATGAAAGTGTCTATTGTATTAAGTGCATATGAACAAGTGCCCCAGCCACATCATTCTTCCCTTACAGATTAGAAAAATATATTCAGATCGATAATTAAGGAGGTTGGAAATCTTTGCTCTACATCTGATATCTACCTCGCCCCACATACTAAGATTTCTCATATTGGACAGATTCATATATGATGCAAAATGATTTGTAAGAATGTGTTATTCTTTTTTCTTTTTTAAATGCCTTAAGTAAAAATAACAAATAATTTATACTACAAATATAAGAACACAACAAAATTTTCCATTGAATACATATGAGTTAGTGAACTAAACTACTGACAAATGCCATTTTCAATTTAAATTAACCGCTTCTAATAATGGCATTGGGGGTGTTTCTAACGCTCTCTCAACACCAACTTTCACTATTAAATTCAATGGCGATTATTCTGTTGAAATTAGAAATTTAATTATAGTAAACAATTAGTGACGAAATCGGACCCGACATTGGCAACAGGAGATTTTTTGTTAGAATTGGAGAAATACTGAAATATTATATTTGTCATAGAATGATAGAATAGGAATATGGCATCAGAAATTTTTGGAATTTTCTTAATCAAAAGCCGAAGTATTTTGAGAGTCCACCATTATTAGGAACTCATATTAATGTGATCTACAAAAATATGAAAATATTTTCACTAAAAATTAAAATCATACAATGGGTTTCATATATCTATCTTTTAATCGTATTCCACTATAACAGCAAATAATTCTATCTAGCTTTTCTTGAATAAGGAGATGAAAATTACTAGTAATTAAATGTACC
>JABUQX010095221.1:2500-21285 GCA_015478945.1 Trachelipus rathkii
GAGGGGAATCCGCTAAGAGTAACTCATGTTAGGAATGATGAGCATTCTGGAGACAGTATCTGAATTTTAAATATTTAGGATAAATAAAAAGGAACGGATGAAAGGGAACGGATGATGCAAATGTAGTAGGAAAGTTGTAAATGTAGGAAGTGCTGTCCAATTAAGTCCTTGTGTGTGAGGGACTAAATGTCTTGAGTGCCGCTAGGGTTTTTTTGCAATGAGGGTAAATGTTGTTACCTGTTTAATGTATGGTAGTGAAATTATGTCTGGGAATAAGAGGTAATATGATCTAGGGTACAAAGTAGTTCAGATAGACAATCGTAGGGACGTGTGGTGTGAAGAAAATGATAAATAAGAAAATAAACGTATTAGAGAGTTGTGTGGGTGTGAAGAAGGGCATAAAGGAGAGAATAAAGAAATTACGTTATGGTTTGGTCATATGGAAAGGATGATATAGTTGGTTGGTTAAGTGGATGTTTAGTGTGAGTGTGCTGGGAATCGACTGTCTGGGAGACCCAAGAAAAAGTGATTGAGTCTAAGTTGAAGGAAAGGAACGTGTGGTTTGGCATGGCGAAGTGCAAATACAGGCAGTGGAATGGCTGAGTTTTTGCCTGGGGGAGGAACCCCACATTGACGAGATACCACAGCGAGGTTCGCACGCAGTCCCTGAAGCCTCAGGGTGGATTTTTCGGATTGCGACGGAGTTCTTATTGGGGGTAATATAAAGGGACTGTTAAGTGAGGGGGGGGCCTTTTTTTCGACTTGGTCATGTTCTCTACTACTATTCTGTTCGTTTCGGTATATGCTACGGCACCTCACTCCAATCTAGGAGAGAGGAATATTATATATATATATAGTATAATATATATATATTTATATATATATATATTAATATATATATATATATATATATGAGTTTATAGTTATATATATTATATATATATTAATATATATAAATATATAATATATATATATATATATATATATATATATATATATTATATATAATATTATATATATATATTATATATATATATATAGGTATATATACTATATATATATATATATATATAAACTATATAGAATATAGATGAGTTATATATATATATATATTATATATATATATATATAAATATAATATATATATATATAGAGATGAAACTATGTATATATATATATTAGATATATATATATATATTATATATATATACTAGGATTTATATAGCTATGAGTATAATATACGTACGCGTTATGCGATATGAGTGATTATATATAGTACTCATATATAATATATATTATAGTATATAGTATATATGATAAATATATTATATAATATAAATAATATATATATATATAGTATATATATATATATATATATTTAATATAATAATAAATAATATATATATAATCACAATATATATAGTGTTAATATAGTATTAGATAGTATATACTTATATTATATATAGGCTATATATATATATAATATATATATTGGAAAAATGATGATTTCTTACTCGATCAAGTTTTTAACTCTCATGAATGCAGACTCCAGAGATCAAATATGGATAAAGAAATATACGCACTTTCCGAATATTTTTTGTGTCAATGAAACTGAGGTAATATAGCTTTTATTTATATATAATATAGTATATATATATAATATATATATATATATATATAATAATAATATATAGGTAATATTATATATATATATAGTATATATATATATTATATAGGGTATATTAATAATGGTGTACCTGAATTGCTTGAACAAACTTGTAATCGCAGTTGTACTGCCCCCGTTGAAGAAAAAACTTCTAAGAACAAATGTACTAACATGAATTAATCAAAACTTACAGCGTATTGATATTCGCTCCGAACTGAGAATAGGAATGGTATACAGTGAAAGTACATTATGTGAGCAGACCTATCGCGGGTAACTATGGAGGGATTTTCTTGCAGAGGATGCATATTAATATGGATTGAAACTTAACAGTGTACGATTGTGCAAGTTGTCTATAAATATTATTTTAAGTATAGGTTAACTCATAAACTCTTGAATGCAAAATAACAAAGTAAAATTATAGCCACGTCGTTCTCAGCTAGTTACAGTTACACATCATCGTTTTTACCTTTGTGGTTTATGCTTGCGGTTATAATATCACATAGTATGAAATTTTCAATAGTTAACAGTAAAAATGACAAATATGCATTATATCTTTCTCATTTGACTGTATGGAGAACTCACGAGCAATAGCTATACCCATATCATGTACAGTTAGTGCGGACTCTCCACAACAAAAATTTTCAACTACGATTGTTTTTATCAATAGTTCTACGACAGTGCGTCAATCCAGATTTTCATTCACGTGTTCAGTATTACAGATGAGGCATAATTTTCGAGAATTCTGATTCTGAATAACTACAATGAGCATCAATGTGCCGACAAAAACGCTCATGTTAATAAAGAATGTTAACACTGGCAAACATTTCCATCTAATGTATGGATCGGTATCGTTGGTGATTATCTGATAGAACCAAAGTAATTGCCAGAGACATTTTGGACCATGAGATGCTGGAACTTTCTCACCATCCATATTGTTAGGTAGATCCTGTCAAGTGTTGCTCCTCCAGAAATCCCTCCAGACATCTGATGTTCCATGTTGTTCTCATCCTTTCCACATTCTCCATCGTTTCTCCCCTCGACGCAATTGCCTCTTCACAGCATCCTTCCCATCTTTTTTCTCGGTCTTCCCACTGGTCTCGCTCCCATAGGTCTCCATTTAAGTAATCGGGGGTATCTCCAGTCCTCCATTCTCCGTACATGTCCAATCCATCTCAGCTAGTTTCTCTCAATACATTCCATTATTGGGCGGATTTCGAGCTCTTCTCTTAATGCTTCACTCCTAACTGTCCCTCAGCGTTATTCCTCTTATTAATCTCAACACTCGCATTTCCGCAGCCTCTATTTTAGGCTTATGTATCGTGTTAAGTACCCAACACTCCGACCCGTATAATAATATTGGTCGTAGGATGGTTGTATATATTATCACTTTTACCTATATTATCACTCCTCCCTGCATCATCAACGGAGACAACATTCCCACATTCCTTGAGTATTTCGTTATTTTTTCCCTGAGTTCTGAATCTATCCAACCTTTCTCATCAAATATCACTCCTAGATATTTAAATGTACTGGCCTGTTTCAACTGTATATCCTCCATCCATATCTCCGCGTGTTCTCTCTGTCTCGATATTGCCATTATCTCCGTGTTCTCCGTTTATTTTCATTCCCCACCCCATCATAACTTCATTCCAAGAATTCACAGCAGCTTGTCATGTTGTTCCTTTGTCACCACATCCGCGTCGTCCGCTTTGATACAGAAGTGTATTCTCGTTTATCCCTCTTTCTTCAACATATCTCTCAAGCAGTTGTCCATTGATAACGCATAAGAGTTATAGAGTATCTTATTCCACTTCCTTGCCTACTCCGCAGTCTTCGTCAAACCATTTCTCCTCCCCTTCCATCTCTGTTCTAACCGTGTTTATGGGTTTTCATCATATTCCTTATTATCCTTATCAGCTTCTTATTTATTCCTTTTGCAGGATCCTCCATCACTATCCAAAATCTCTCTTTGTATTCTATCAAAATCTTTATCTAGATCTATAAATGCGATATATCCCACGGTTTTTACGATAAGCCTTCCAAAGAACTAATTTAATATAAGGAATATCTAAAGTTATAACTGCATAATAAAAAAAAAATTCTGGCATGTTTTTTTTTGGTGTATGAATCAAGTAAAGTACCTTCAAAGTATAAGTGAAGAAAAAAGATGAATGGTCATTAGTCTTAAAGGGTTGTGAAAGAGATAATTTTTGGCCAGATCTGTGATACGTTTTCATAGCATAATTATAATAGATCAAACCATTGGGAACATTATCTAGAATTGTAAGGTAATTATTGATTATCAGTTTGTTATTTGTTAATAGTAATATTGCGATCAATTTCTGTCTTAGTGAATAGTGTTAAAATTTTTCAGAATGCGAGCTAAGATTTTATTATTACTATTACTTAGTCTTATTATAATAATTTTAGAAAGTAGGCGCATCAAAAATGGCGACTCTATTCTTCTCGATATGCTACTGTTTTCAGTCATTCAATTTTCATTTCCATCTCAAGACTTTGCTCCAATAATCTATTCTTTATTCACCATCTTCAGCTCTAATTTAAAAGACTTTCAATCAACTATCTAACATTCAAAGAAAGTTCCCTAACTAGTAACAGCAGTACCCCTGACATGCTTCTATCACGTTTTACATCCAAACATTTCTGAGAAATCCTTAAAGTCCTCTTCCCACATATTCTTCCAACTATTCATTTTCCTGAACTTTGCATTTCCAGCACTGTTCTTCTTTAATCCCATAAATTTCTCACAACTACCTGCTGTGACTACTCTTCAAATTCGGTTGAATCACAGTGATAACGCGTGGTGTGTTATAGTGATGATTTGTAAACATAACAAAGTGCTCACTTTAATAAAAGTACAAGAAAATCCTCACTGAAGCAAACAGTATGAAACAATTTTCAAGTTTGCTGACTCTCCAAGCTTTTCTCTTTTGATGTTCTTCGATCTCAGTCTCTTTCCTCCATTCTCCTCCTTCCTCCTAAATAAACCTTTTTGCCTTTATTTCATTATTTGTTGAATCTTACTACATCTCTATCTATATCTATTCTTACATCATATATATTCACTATCTATCTATTCCATATATCTCTTACTATCTATAAGTCTTCACTATATATCACTCATATTCATCACTATGTATATCTATCTCCTCTATGCTCTCTCTCTCTGATATCTCTCATCTCTCTCTCTATCTATATCTATATATATCTCTCTATATCTCATTCATCTTATCTCTCTGTCTACTTTTCGTCATTAAATACTATATCTGATTTGGCATTAGAATGGAATTATTGCAGAAGTCGGTTAATGTACTTTTCGTTCAATCAGAATCATTGGTTCGTTTTGTAGCGGTCAGGACATATGAACGAAGATTTTCTTCGCATGGTTATCGGATCGCGGTACATTTCGCCTTAGTCAACCGGTCTCCTCTTCCATTTTCGCCCTTGTATTACTCCTGTCACTCCACGTATTTGAATCTTTCCTCGCCCCTAGAAGCAATGAATCCTCTGAGAATCTCTTGGCAGAACGAAGTTTTCTCGCAGCTCCTAATGAAGAAGATGCCTCCTCACTGTCTCTACCTGAAAGGGCGAAAACCCTACCTGAGAGTGTTTAACTCGAGACTGACGTCGGAACACTCCATCTCTTCGCTCCGTAGACAATTGCATTTTTTCTAGATGTCGTCCTGCTTGCCTTTTCAGCCAACCTGTTCCTTACTATCCTCATCACAAACTCCATTTTAATGACAGGTCTCTCTCTCTCTCTCTTCTCTCTCTCTCTCTCTGCGCGAAAGCCTCTTCCTGTCGGAGTTCGTGTCTTTCATTCACTCTCTCTATTCTCTCTAGTATATATTCACTCTTATCTCTCACACTAACTCTCTATATCTGCTCTCTTCTCTCATCCTCATACAGGTTACTCTCATTATTATATTATATCTTTTATATATCTATTATATATTATATATATATCTCTTATATATTATATAATACTAGTACATATATATATATATATATATGGGAAAGGGTCAGCGAAGCAATAGGCAATACAATCTAGTAGAGTTGGAGAAAGTCTGTTGAATTGTAGACTATCATCAATGGCCGATTGGGCCGATATGAATTGATACACCGTGTTTGAACGTGGGTTGCCAATTATTCATAAACGTGGGAAATAAGTCGGAAGATGCTTTATATTTTTTCCGATCAAAATACATCGCCAATGAGCCATTGCTGTTTATACGCACTTATTTTAATGCACATTGAAAAGATGATTGTTTGATTGTAAGGAAGTTCCCTCCCCCCCCACCTCATCACTCAAGGGGAGTGGTATGCGATTATAAATTTGGAAAGAGCAAGTGTTGGTTTAGCGCGTTGGCTGAGCACCGTAATATTGCGCACCGCACCGCACCTCGCTACACGCAATAGGGGAAAAGCGCCGCCACGCACCGGCACAAAAGGTCATTTTTACCGTACCGCAATTTTCCTATGTTTTCAATATCGCCACCGCGCTCCACACAACTCCGGTACATTGGTCATTTGTATGCCGCACCCGGCACCTCCGCACTTGGCGAGCGTCTGCAACCCTAGTCTGTTATCTAATAACCGATAGTAAATAGACTTGATGCCCACAGGTTAACAGCAAGAAAGAAATGGGGTAGAGTTAGAACAAGTGGGAGAAGTGACTAGGTGAAAGGCTTTACGGTCCACCTCGAAGAAGGAAGAAGAAGAGAAGAAGAGAAGAAGAGCATGTCAACTATTTTACATTGGTCCTCGGTCCTCTCCAATTCCTCCTCTCTATCCCTGAACCATGAAAACTATGTCCTTTTAACATTCCGACCCCCGCACAGTGGTGCGTTCTTACACTATCATCATGAGATACAATTAGGAGATCTACAGATATGTCGTCCCAATGTTCCTTTTCTGTTAAAGATCGGATGCGAAAAAGATCTTGTAAGGACAGACGCTCAAAATAATGGAGAAACAATACGCTCAGAGTGTATAAGAATACAATATAAAATGAACAATAAACTATATTTGTTGTTATGTTAGAGTATAAGTAGTAGTTAGATATATTTTAATAATATATTAGGCTAGTTTGTTTAGGATACTACATACTACTATCAATACTCATATAGGACAGTATGACAAGGATATAATTAGAAATACTACATATATCTAATACACATTTACAAGTGAATTGTACTACATATATATATGTCGTAGTTTTACTACATATTTCATATTAAGCGGTATATCTACCTATATATAAAAAAGTACTATGCTATATTTAGGAAAGATGTATTCTTGTGTTTTTCCTTTTGCGTAACTCATAGGAATACTACTATGTAAATGACTAGCCTTACATTTGTGCTCGTTATTACTCTTGAGAGGTTCTCTCTCTCGAGTCAATCTTACATGATGGGGTGTGAATGTAAATATGTGTGTGGGTGTTAGTGAGAGTTTAATATAAGAAGTGAAATAAAGTGAGAGAGCGCTTGTGTGGTGCTTAGGGTCGATTCTTATGTAATTAACAACTAGGATGTAAAGATAAGCGAGAGATCACACGAATAACAAACTATATCGATATCTATTCGAGTTTATTCCAAGTTTGAGCTGACTCTCTTGCATCGAGTATTCATGTGTTATTACTCTGTTCTCTTTTGAATTTGTTTTTCATATCTTGACAACTATATATTATATATATAATACACCTATATATTATACACTATATCATTCTTGTTAGTAGATGGAATAATAGTGGGATGAATATAATTAGATATATATATCATATATATTAATATATATAATATTAATTTAATATATATATTATATTAATATAATATATTAATATATATTATATATATATATATTAATATAATATATATATATATATATTAATATGATGATATATATATTAATATATATATATATATATATTTAGTATGTATGATTGAACAGTGACATTATGTATTTGTAGTAAAATGTTGAAAAAAAAAATAATCCTTTTCCAAAGAAAAAGAAATAGTGTAAAGAAAAATAAATAATAATATAAAAACACTGAAAATCAGATTGCCCTTTAGAGCCTATGTAAAAACTATTCTCGGAAATAGGTTTTTTTATCATTCGAGGTTGTTGGAAATAGGGGCGAGGGTGAGGAAAGTAATGTATATATAAGAGTAGAGTATTTGGGAGAAGATTATTGTAATATTGTTTTTATTTTTTTATATTTTTATTTTCTTATGTTTTTACATGTTTTATAAGGGGTAGAGGTATATATACGGGAAAGAGGAACTGTTAAATGTAATTAGTGTAAATGGCGGAAGGTATGTAATTGGAATTTGGACGAGTGGGTATGGTGGAAAGGTTCAAATTAATGAGTAGGACTTGCTTATTAGAAGCTTGTTTAGAACATGTTTTAATTTATTATCATACATGCAATGAGCCGATTGATTAATCGATAATAAATATTGTGTAAAAGAAAATGATTAAATCGGCAAAATTGGGTTACTCTCAAATGGATGATGGGTAGAATCGATTATTGAGATTTGTATCAACAAGATTTATTGGAAGTTGATTGAGTGAAAACGTCGAACAATTGGAAATAACTGTTATTCAATATAGATTAAATCGTGTTGATATGAAGAAATATCGAATAATATTGAACCTTTTTTTTTCTTAATTTGATTTCTTTACCTAAAGTTAATTGTGTTTGCTTTATTGATTGTTAAGTGGAAGATTGGTTTGCAACCATAGAATTTATCGAATTTTTTTTATATATGATTGAGATTGATTATGATCGCAAGAAAAAAGACTATTTACGATCTATATAACAAATATATAAAAATAATTAAAAACAAATACTACTCGAACGCCACAACTTGCTAATTTGATATTCTGCAATTGACACTCACTGGGTCACACAATTTGTTTTACTTATTTCCCTTAAAGTAATAATTTACTGAATTAAAATTTAAAGTAATTATTTTTTTTAATTTATATTTATATTATAATTAATTATTATTCATTAATTATTAATTATTATTATTATTTAATTTTATTATATTTATAAATATTATTTTATTAATTTATATTTATTATATTATTATTCATATACGTGAGGTAATTATTTCCTTTTTCATGTTGCCTTAAACCCAATATCACTTTTTAGATAATTACATTTCTATTACCTTTGGATAGCATCAGGGACACAACTGCTATAGTGATTAGCATAATTTAGTAGCCTCCTTTCGAGAAATTGTATGTTGCATCAAATATTGTATTTAATACTAGCTATTTATAAACTGTTATAACCATAGTAAATAGTAAATGTAATTTTTTTCACTGATAATAGTGTTATAAAGACTTTACCAAGAAAGTAATTAAAACTTAATTATATTATATCTACAAGCAATTAATATTTGATTTTATTAATGTATAATCTTTTTATTTATATATATATTTATTAATTAATATTACATTATTATTATATATAATAATATTGTTATTATATTAATATCCACACAGATATCAATTTTTCTTGAAAACAATACTACTACAACTCATTATTATATAATTATTTATTATATTATTTATATTATAAAAGTTTTCTATAACATAATAATATTATTAATTATATTTAAATTTAAATAAATTTAATTAATATTTGCTAAATATAAAAATTGTCATTACCAGAACATAAACTAGTTTGTTATTTATTTATTATTACTATGATTCTATCTTATTCGCATAATACTTCATTTAATTATTATATTATTAGAAAATTTTTAAAATAAAATATTCTCAGGTAAATGTTTTTTTTTTTTTATGAAATTTTTTGTATATGTTTAATCGTGAACGGAAATTTTTGGATATGAAGAGATTGTTTTAGTTTTTTTTCGTTGTATTTAAGCAAAGTTGATGATTTTCTGAGCTATGTTTCCAGCTGTTTCCAACCTGCGTTATATTAATATCGATGAGCTTCCCTAATTTCAACCCTGTGTTGCCAATTCATTAAAATAAACTGACTGTTTTCTCCTCTTGGTAAATCTTAAAGTCCAGTTGAATAAGCAGGCGGTGGGTGAGGGGCGGGTTAGGAACTGGAAAAATAAGAGGGTGGATGGGGGAAGATCTCCTGTTTTGACTATTTTTGTTTTTTGGGGGGGGGAGAGAGAAGATGATTATGAGTGGGTGGGGTGTTTAGAGCACAGAAACTTTGCAAAAATTGTCTTAAATATGTTGATTTTGTGTGTTTTCTTTGTAGTTGAGTTCACAACACATTTCGTTTGCGGAAACATTGATAGATAATGTCTCAAATAATGGTTTATTATAAAATTCAAAATACATTCTCTCATGATGGTGCGTCCTCGTCCCCTTATACATTATCACTCTCTTCTTATTATTATATATTCTATTACTTTTCCAAATCATTAAATAATTCTCTAACTTCAAAAACGATAGATACATTGATTACAAATTAATTATTATTATTATACAGTGAAATCTAGTCGTATTAATTCCGGCTTCATGTTGCCAAGAATTTCTTTTATTGATTTCAAATCAGTCATACATCAAAGATAACAATTTGAACGAATCATTAAAGAGTACACACTTACTGACCGATATGCCCATATTTCTTGCAACAATTAATTTTGGTCGCTGGCCACCAAAATTGAAGAAAAAGCCTGGATGTGAGGTACTGGACCTCTCTCTCTTCTCTTCGTCGTGTGGCTCCCTATATGTTTACGAGTGAAGTGAGTAAATTGATTTGTTTTGCTATTATTTGTAAAGAAATGGTCAATTTCGGTACTATTTACCTTGCTTTCTTATTTTTAAAAATTTATGTTTTTCTTGAATTTTAATATCCGTAAGCCCTGAAAAGTTTGATGGTGACTGGAATAAAAGGTTTAAATTATTGTCAGGATTGGTGCAATGGAAAGACGTATGTTGTTTAAACTCTTTTGGGCAAACAGATATTTTAATTTTTTGTTTTATTTTAATGGTACTAAGATATTTTTTTCGTTTTTTCTTTGAGGTTTTTGGATTTGTTTCATTTACCTAAATTAGATATGGTTTTCCCCAAGGTAGTGAATTTTTTGTGTCAGCCTTGTTTCAGGAATAGGGTTGGGGTACTTGTTATCCTTCTTGTTTAAAGAGCTACTCGCTATCTCCACTTAGGAAATCTACTATGCTTTTACTCAAAGGTACGTAAGATTGTATTTCATCCTTTTGTTCTGATTAATTTTTTGAATAATCTTGTGTTTACCTGATCAAAATTCTTGTATTTACTTCAGAGCTGATGTGAACAAAGTTGTAATATCAGGAAATCAAATTTTTTATGCACATTCCAGTTTTTTTTAATATCCAAATACTCAATTTAATGTCATGAATATTTTTTTTTAATGCTTCAGGAAATATTTTTGGTGAACTGTATCTCTCCGTCTAACTCCCCATTTGATTTGAACTTTGCTATAATTGTTATAATATAAATGTCAATTGTAGCATTTTTATATAGGTATGTATTTTAAGGTGTTTATATATGCTTTCATATATATCCAGGCTAATTAAAACACTTATAACTGAGCTAGTTCTCACTGAATCAAATGCTTTTTCATAGTCTACGAAAGCACTGCATAGAGGCTTCTCATATTCTTTACAACTCTCGTTTAGACTCCTGATAGGCGATCCTTCTGTGCAAGAGGCAGAGTGGGAACGTAATTTTTGTATGTTATATAATAGGTTGTTTTGTTGCATATGTTGGCTATATTTTTTGTGAGGAATGAGTATTGAGATTAGTGTATTAATCAGGGCTGGGGAGCCAGAGCCACAGAGCTGAAAGGTTTTCGGGTGGAGCTGAGACCGAAACCACTGGTAGTGTTATGGGTGAAGCCGGAGCCCCAAAAAAGGAAGCGGCTCTGGCACTGAATGCATTCTGTTATCACATTATAATTCATTACTTTACCTTATGCATTCTTTTTAATTTTTATTATAATTCATTACTACTCACTGTGAACAATTTTCTTTGTCCATTTTCTCTGATTTCATTTTGTTTTAAACTTTATTTTCTTCATATCCCAATGCATCACATATATACTACGAGGTAGGAATGAACATCTGTGGATTGAAAATAAGTGCTAAGACATCTTATTTATAACGCCATTTGCAAAGACAACATCCTGAAATCTTTAAAATAGTAGAAGAAGAAAACCAAACTAAGGTTATACTAGTTACCTAAAAAGCTTCATGTATACAGTCTTCTATTTCAAGATTTATAATAAGTGAAAAGATGATGCTATTAATGACTGCTGAAAATTTTAAAACCCATATCATCCCAATGGTTGTAAATGAAGCAGTACCCTCAAAATTCTTTTCCTCCCCGGCATTTGCTGGATTAAATGGAGAATTAACCAATAAGTTTGGCGTTTCTATGGAAAGGCATGATGTCATAAAAATGGCGATAAGTGAAGCTAAAAAGCAGAAAAAAGTGATGAAGCAAATGCTACTAGACAGAGAATAAATTATTTTGCAATGAATGTCCAATTCAGCAAATCAAATAATATAATAACAACACGTACTTTAGCCATTCAAGAAACTCAAGGACAACATACGTCAAAATATAAGAAATCTAGTTGAGGAAGTTCTCGAAGTGTTTGAACTTACCAAAGAGCAAGTTTTAGCAATTGTAACAGATAATGCATCCAACATGATAAGTTCAGTAGATAAACTCATTGTAAACCCCTCTAAAACAGATAACAGAAACTTAGGATTGTGTATCTGAAATTTGTGTCACTGACGCAGAAAATTGTTCAGATTGTTTAGAAACAATTAAATGAAGGTGTGGATTATGCTTTCACTGCTGTAAAGATAGAACACATGCGATGGGCTGTACATACGTTACAGCTTGCTATCAGAGATTGTTTGAAACAACAACATGCCCATATTCTTATAGCTATTGTACGTCAAAAATTGTTGAGAATACCAAGAAAACACAAGAAGTTTAATAAATCCTATATATATATATATAATATATATATATATATTATATATTATATATATATATATATATATATATATATTATATATATATATTATTAATATATATTTATATATATTATCTTATATAATATATATATCATATTATATATATATATATATTTAAAACGTAAGAGGGGCTACCTCTTAAATGACAAGCCAACTAGTGGGGCAAGTACTTTTTTTCTAATGATTAAGGTTTTGAGAGGGTTCGGAACGGATAACTTCTATAAGCTTGCTCAGTGAGAGAAAAGTTTTATCCAGTCAAGAAAGGTAAAAGAAAATGAAACGCCAATAAATATTAATAGTAGAGGAAGCTTAGAGAGGTGTTTTTTTTATAAGGGATTCAAAAACGTAGGAGAGGACAGATAAGAGAAATGATGTGATAATTAGAGATTAAAGAGAATGGAAAAAGAAAGAATAAGTTCTCCGTAATAATGAAGTATTACCTGCTGCAATCTCTGTTGATTTTATGTACCGGATTATGCCGAATGATGTACAGCTCAGTAGACGAAAGATAGCATTGAGTAATAAAACAATTCAAATGGAGCAATATAATACTTCAAAACATCTCAGAACTCAAAAGGAAGGAAGTGAAAACTATCAAGCACTTAATGAAGTTATTGTAAAACTGTCTTGAACTTCATTATCCACTCTAAATTTTTGAAGAATTAATTGATCTTCCAGCCAAACACCGTCTTGACTGAAGGAAAATTTTAAAAGGAAGGAGGGTCTCCTATTGCTAAATTTAAACTTGATATATGCTTTGTTTGAAATGGAGAAAATAGATAGATCATCAAAGCTTAATGTCTTAAAGGTAGTTCCACATCACCCCAAAATAATTCAGAATGTTATTTATAGAGTAACTTCAATTGATGTCATTACACAGGTTAATGTGGAATGTCTTTTCAGCCCTTCAAACAATTCGGTCAGACTACGACCCTCCAATGAAAAGAGGACTAATTGAAGCACCATACGCCTTTTTGATTAATTTATTATTCTAAATTTCTTGTTACTGAATTTGGGCTGTTCTCCCAGATAGGAAGTTGGGAAAAACCCATTCCTTTAAATTAGTAGGGGATATTGATTTTATTATTTTAATTTTTGTGACTTAGATTGTGTCTCGGGTCGTAGAACGGCTGCTCTTTATCGTTGATTGCTATAAAGTAGTGGTTTGTTGAGTCTGAGAATTACCACTAATTATTAATTGGTTGAGTGGAAAGGTTTTGGTGGCGAGGCGTTGTCGTTTGAGTTGGTTTTGGGCCGAAACGTGTTGAAAACCGTTTATTTGTGGATGTGTGTTTAATTAATATTTTATTTGGGAGCTTTCCTTGGAGTTTTACATAGTTAGATTGGATTAGTAAATTTGGGACAATAGGAAAGGAGGGTTGAAGGGGTTTTTCCTAGTGGTTTTGTTTTGGAAAAAATAATTGCTCCTTTTTTTTGCTGGAGTGGAGAGGAGTTTAGAGGTGGGAGTGAAAGAGTTGCGATTACAAAGAGTGTATTTCTAAATGTTTAAAGAATTATTTATGGTTGAAAATAGTTTAGGTGAAATTTTTTTAGTTTTATTGAGGTTTTCATGTCATTTTGGTGTTTATTTTGCAATTGTTTGGGTCCATTTACCTTTTATTTTTCTTTAAGGGATGATTATTTCCCTGTTTTGTGGGTGGGTAGTGTGTATGACTTTGTTTGGCCAAAATTTGTTAGTCGGAGGAAGGTTTGCCGTGTTGTTTTGTTTGGTGGGAGTTGAGAGTTTGGAATTTTTTTTATGGATTCATGTGTGAAGCCCTAGGGTAGTTTTTTTTTTTTTTTTTTTGCCCATTTTTTTTTTTCAAATATTTTTATGTTTTACACATTCTATTGTTTGTTTGTGTCTGTTAAACTTTATGTCCGTTGAAATATATGTAAGTCGACTGTGTTGTATGTTAAAGTGAAACTTGGTGAATCCGTTTTCAAATGATTAGTTGTTTTTTTTTTGTTTGTTTCGCTTGCGGCTGATTTTTTAAATGTAGGTAACGTTTTGTTTAAATCAGGTTTTTTTCTTGAGATTGTCAGGTGTTAGTGTAGAGTTGTATTTTTTTGAGGTATCCCTGAGTATGTTTGGGTTTGCCCTGCTCATGAACTAGTGAAATGAAGTTTTGATATAGCTTATTTAGTGTTGAGACGTTAGAGATAAAAATAAGCCGTATATGATGATCTATTTTTCAATGAACCTTTAAAAGATGGCTTTTTTTTTGTTAGTATTCATGAATGTTTCTACATAGGAAAAAGAAAAAGTGGTTAGTTTTGTTGTTATTTATTTATTTTATAAGTATGGGGGAGATGGTCGGGTAGATTTAGTTTTCTGGTTTGTGTTTGACCATTGGAGTTTTGGTGTAGATTTTGGTGAACAAAATGTTAGATCTAGGGGATCGTGTTTGGATTTGGTTAGTTTGGGGGGGTGGATTCTGGGTGTGGAAAAATGTTCCCGCATTGTTGATTTGAACATGTTTACGGGTGATCTAGACCTTTGAATCAATTTAAATCGGTTCTCTATGGTCTGGCGTTTGGCTTGGTACCATGGGGTGGTGGCGCCTTAAAATATCTCCCTCCAATTAATGAATGTTCATGGGAGGTTTGTGATGTTGGGTTAGGTTTTGGTGTGGTGTAATTTCTGGGCGCCAAGTGAATGAGGGGTTTGCATGATGGATGGTAGAACGTTTATTATGTTTGTGTAGCTTTTGTGATCCATTGGGTAGTAGAAAGATTGGGACTTTTGAGGTATTGTTTGTTTTTTAGTGAGTGGAGTGAGGTGGTGGGGTTTGTGTATTGTAGTGAGTTGTGTATAAGAAGTTGGATCCTGGGTATGATTTTTTTGGGGATTTGAGGAGTGAAAATGGGATTTCCCCCGTCTCCGTAAAAAAAATTGGGTTTTTTCGGGTTGTTTTTTTTCGGTTGGCTGTACTTCCTTGAATTAGGTGCAATTTTATGTATGTTATGTGTTAGGGAAAGATTTCTGTTCTGTTTTTTTTTATTTTTTTTTATATATATATATATATATATAATATTATATTATATATAATATATATATGATATATATATACCTATATATATATTATATTATATAAATATATATATATAACTATATATATATATATTTAATTATAATATATATATATATATCCTCCCAAAAGTAAGTGTACTGATTGTATTTTAATTATCGTATTGGACTACCGTGAACGTTACAGTTATTCCTAATTTCGAAGTATGAACCCTTGGGAGGTTACAAAACAGCAGTTCCAACGTTTTTTCTTTCTCTCCACGTATCATAAGTTCTACAGGGGCGCAGTACCGCGGAAAGAGCGGTCATTTTTTCCGGCCCTGAAAGGGTCGTGTTTAGGTTACGTGTTACAAGGTATTATTTTTTTTTATTTTCCAAGTCGTCCAAAATATGACGCCTTCAACTTAATTTTCATTAGGAAGAGAAGGTTAGAAACGCAACGAACACAAAGAATCGGGCTGTATGGAGAATGTGGAATTGCTTGAATGTTTTTCTTTTCCGCCAGAAATTCTAATAAATTCAGGCTCCGTGTGAGATGGCGCGTTATTCCGTGGTGGCACCCAATCGTCTGCAAATGTCTGTTCTGATTCTATGAACTCGTTTTCGAAGTCATTCCAAGACATATCTTTGTAAAAGACGTGATTAACTATCTTGTCTGAAGGTACAAATTCCTTGTGCACAATACCAGGGCTGTCGAAAAAAACAATAATCAGCTGTTTTTCAACTTTTGTAACTAAGTTCATTAATATAATAATAGATTCAAACTAGACAATGTCCACCTCCCCACTTGGCAACCAGATTCACAATTCCCGCAAGACACAATAGAGCAACCTCCCTTTGGTCTCTGCTCCTCAGGACGCCCACCGCGCTGGACTCTCTATATCTTCTCCTCTCGATCCTGTTTTTAATATTCGCTCCGGGTGGGAGCAGGCGGCTTTTCCTGGAAGAGTGTGGCCCTCGCCAATTAAGGGTTTTTGGGCCAGGGGCAGAAGTGGTATATATAATAATAATATATATAATATATATATATATATTATAATAACTATTAATATTATATATATATAATATATATATATATATATATATATATATTATTAATATATATATATATATATATATATATATATAAATGGTCAGGATTAAGAGGTATAGATCTAGGACGCAATCTCTGGAATAAGAGGTATAGATTCTAAGTACAATGTCTTCGGATGGAAATAATTTTAGGGTTGTGTTAAGGGTGTGAGAAGAAATAATTGATAAATGAGGAATGAACGCAATTAGGGAGTTGTGTTGTGGTAGGTAATGGTGTTAAATGAGAGATTAAACGAGAGTACATTTAGATGGGTTTTTTTTTGGTCATTTGGAAAGATAGATGATAGTCGGTTGGTATTAGAGAGCCAGATGTATAGTATGAAGTGTGATGGGGGAATGCAACCAGCTGTGGAGACTGAAGGAAAAAATGGATTGAGTCAATAAAAGGGGAATGCCGAAGGAGAGGAATATGAGTTTGGCAGAGTGCAGAGAAGAAAGGTTGCATAACAGGAAGTAAATGACGCTGTTTTGACTAAGGCCCAATCGTACCTTCGCCTTGCTCAAGGGGTGAAGCCCAGATGATCGAGATACCAACCCATTGTGCGGTCGGTGAAGTTACCCTTTTGAAACCCTCTAGGTTTGGGATTTTCTGGAACTGGATAAGTCTCAGCTTAAGGGGGTGTCTTTTCTTTATATACTGCGTCAATGTTCTTGTTCTTTTTCTATTCCGGGTGTATGCAACACACGTTGACCCCACCCCACCATTTGGGGATAATAAAATAAATATAATAATAATAATAAAATAATAATATAATAATAATAATAATAATAATATATAATATATATATATTAAGTATATATATATATTATATATATATAATATATATATATTATATTACTATATAACTATATATATATATATATATATCATATATATATATAATATATATAGTCTTAATATAATATATATATAATTTAACACAGGGTGTCAAAAACCTCATGGCGACCAAAACAAATAGTATAATAGGAAGATAGAGACATTTTTTGTTAAATAACCTAATGTTGTATGTAGAGCCTTCGTTTCAAGTTCGGGCGATTTGGGAAAAGATTTACACCTTGTTTATTGTGGTGGTTGACGCCCCCGTCGCGGTGTTAGGTTTTTTAGCCGTCGGACGATTTAGGGTTATTCCAAATTTTTTAATGTGTTTTGTGGCGTGCGTACATGTGTTAACGCCTAACGTCCTTCGGAAAAACGTGGCAATACCTTTACACGTGCAATCATCGTTGATTCAGGTACAGGTGTAATGCATCCGGGATTACGAATGGATCACTATACACTCTTCGAGTTAACACGACAATTATAATGTTACGGGTGCGGCGAACGGGAAATGACGAAGAGCGCACTTCATGTACCGGGGAAAACGGTTCCATACAAATCACCCCCCAACCACAACAATGTTTGCTCAGGGCCTTCATCAGCGCCTGTCGAGAATAATTAGGAATCCTTCATCCCCCGGTGCATTGGTGGAAGACCCGCGTAATACGAGGACTCCTGCGTTTGAAGAAGATTTGCTTGAGAGAGAGTCGCCAATGACCCTTCGACTAGCACACGCCCCATTGGCCCATGCCATGGGTTCAAATCAGTAAGTCTGTGGTTCGGGTCTTGCAGAGCAAAGCCTCCATCTGCCCATGCATACTACTACAGAAAGTACAAGACTTGGGGCCAAACCTTCGCCACACTTCGATGTTTGCGATTTGCTCGGTGCGTTTCTGCAACGGAGAAGATCCGATAATCCTGCCTTCCTGGGCACGATTGTCTTGTTTTTACCCGATGAGGCGTGCTTTCCAAGTGATGGTTACTTTCAAACGCAGAACAGCCACAATAATGGGACGAGGAACAAATCCGGCCACGCAATGTTCATCAGAAGTTCACGTTCAACGGGAATTTAACTCGTAACATCTGGGGTGGAATTCTTTTGGGGGATTACCACGTATTACATACTT